>DWQK01000014.1:0-38754 GCA_018231225.1 Noctuana stator
TCGAAAGATATAGTTAGAGTACGAGTAGCACCGATAATTTAGTTACTGGATGCGCCTGACAAAATTATAGTATTTATAAAATGTACTTTAGTGAATTGAAGGATTTATAAATTTTATTAAGAATTCTGAATGTTTGTGTATGCACTATACACTTGCCAGTCCAGCGATACCTTGGACAAACTAAAAAACTTGCCATAGTTTGGTTTACATACAGATAAAAATATTCATCAAAATAATTTTTATAAAATGTTTATTGCAAGTAAGAAATACATCCGGCATACCGAGTTTAAGCTTAGTTTCAAATGTGGCCAAAAATTAATATAATTATATGATAATAAAATACACACCGGTAAACTATCCTGCCAATATTAATATCATTCCTATTTATGTGAAAATACAAGCAAACAAAATCAACCATACCATTAATTTTAAAATTTGTGGTGAAAATGTATAATAATGCGCCGCTGTATAAAACAGCTTGAATCATTTCAAAACCAATATTATTATTTTCACTATTATCAAAAAGCTTATGATATGGAACAGTGAATGAATTTTTAGCTTAAGGTGAACAATTTATTCACTATTCACTACTTTTCCTGGCTACCTAATAATAATGATCAGTCGTCGATTTTTAAAGAATTTAACGTAGCCGTAGCTACCCTGTTTGCTCGGCAAATGGCGTCTAAGTGTACCATCGTGAGACGCTCCGTGAGAAAGCATCGCAAAGAATGCAGTTAAGGCTCTTCCTTGACTAGTGCCCAGTAAGCGAGTCTCTACGAATATCTATGCATCATATTTTTGAGGACGAATAAGTTACAAAAGACCCGAAAGTTGACCATCTAAATCAAGAAAGAAAAGTATATAATACTTTCTCGACTTCATTAAGTGCTGTCTGTATAGCCGCAGGTACTGAGCAAACAATTTTCACAGTCTGATATTTATATTAAGACGTGAAGCTGAGACCGAACTTGTTCCTAATAATATCTATTTTGGGAGTGTTTCGCTGTAGGTACCTATATTAAAAAAAATATTTTTCTATTAGACGATAAAAATAAAAAACGATTTCAAATAACTCAACAATAAAATGTACCAAAATATCACTTGTAACTTTGAAATCTTTAGTTTGTACGGATTAATTAATTATCTACGCTGAGCTGTTGTAATTCATCAGTTTGAAAACAATCGCTTTAAGCCGCCTTACGGTAGCATAATCAAAAGTGAGAGCATTCAATCACGTTTAAGAATTGGGAAACCAGATATTCTCACACAAAATGGACTCGTTGATTATTCTGCGAGAGTATAAGTGCCCCCTTGGGATAGGCCGACCGAACGTAATTTTTCGGACGATCGCGTGTTATTTTAACTATCGAATTCATGAAAGCTTTTAAATTAAATGAAGGTTTTATTAAAAAGATGGTTTTAATAACGCGTCCTGTCGAGAATTTTTAGCGTAATTTCTTGTTGCTGAAAATTCGGAATGTTTGCTCTTTACAGTTATCTATTAAACGTCTTATCACGACACCCTTTCTATTTTGCTGACTAAATATAAATCCATTTTATAATTTATTGTTATATTACTATTAAATAAATTTTCTCTTTGTTACAGGTTCGTAAAAATGAAACTACCTACGGTAAAGGGTAAGAGTATTTTCGTAAGTCACTAGCAATATTAATCTCAAAATGGTAACACGGCGGCTTGGCTCAAAGGCTGTAATAACAAAACAGCTGTCGGCATAGATTTTCAGTGTAAACATAGCCAAGGCCGTTTAAAAGACCTCCAAACCTTTGCTAAAATTCGGCGCTAAATAAACATAGACAGTTTTGTGGGAACGTTTTTCATTCGAGTAATGGTTCTATTTTCGATTACGCGTTACAAAAATAACAATGTTGTAATGGGACTTACATTTTGTTGTTTTAAGCAGTTTCGTTTTAAACGTTTTTTCTAATTCGAAAATTATTTTTTTTGCACTGACTGGAAGTAGAGTAAACAAATCTACCGCTCTTTGATAGTTTTGAAATTGATTATGATAACATAAAAGGGTCAGTATAAACTTGGTAAAACAGATCTTTAAGAATAAATTTAATAACATGTTTAAGTCTCGAAGTATCAAAGAAACGATAAACCTGCGAACAACAAAGTTCTAAATGGGATCGTTGGATTGACTTTTATAAGGCCCTTTACTCGAGTTTGTCAAGATGTTCCAGTATTGACAATCCGTGATGAAATCCCGAGAGAGTTTAAAGGTGACTTTCACGAGATTTCTGTAATCCTGAATGTTATCTTCTCTAGACTAACACGAAGAGAACTCATTCTGTGCTAGAGAAAAAGAAAAAATTTTGATTGCTGTTGATCGCCTTATTTGCTGAAATGCGGATTAATTTCGTAGATAATAAAAACGTAACGATTAAATATTTTTACGTATTACATTACTGCTAAAAGCATTTTTTAAGTACAAATACCAATTGTTAGTTTTGCTACCGTGCAGATGATATTTTTGCTTTCACTTGTAAACTTAAAATAAAGGGTGAACATTTTTATTTTTTCCTATTTGTTACTACAGCGATAGGTCTTCAGATATCGCGTACACCAGAGGAGCTACATTTATTTACTTTGTGTACAAAAATAAAATTATATCATTGTTGTTAAAGAATGCAATAACTGAATATTTTGTAACAGTGTAGTAACGCCCAATGAACTTTGAATAACGTGTCAGTAAGTTATCCTAAATTGTGAGGAAAAATTGTTTTAAAATTAATAACACTGTCACAAATGGACTACTTCTGAAATAATAAGATCTTAATTATTTTCATAGAAAATAACAATTACTTCGAACGATAAGAAAACTTCAGCATACTGTTTTAATTACTTAGCCGGCTGTGCGTGGTAATCAATTTACATTATTACAACATGGTTGCTACGGAACGTGTTATTGTAACGTGTAGGTGCGATTATAAAGGTGGCGACTTCCGGAGCCAAAGTTTAAGGTCTGAATCCTATTTAACATATAAGACATTTAAAACATATTGAGTGCTTCTGCATAGAACGACATTATACCGTAAATGACATAATATGTGGATATCTTTATATTTCTCTGCAATTTTCAAGGTAGGTTGGTAGAGAATGCTATTTAGCATTAAGTTGTCTGGTTCGATGAAATTGGCAAATAAAATAAATTCTATGAATTATTATTAAACGACATGTGTTTCGGTTGTCGGTGCTAGGCGATTCCTAGTGAGGCTGTGATACTACAAATACAGTACAGTTTGGTCTGGTCATCTCGATTAACGTACTCGTATCTCCGGCATCCACCCTTCCCATCCAAAACACAAGAAGTTGCCATAAGACACTTCGCAGCAGCACCCAAGAAGTGCCCCTCCGACAAACTGCACCAGTTCTACCACCTTAACCAGCTCGTTTGCGATTAATTCTACTCTAAATGTTCCATAACGAGGAAGCAAATAAACAACGAGCGTGAGCACATTTATGCACGAGATAGGAATTTGCAAATCAAATGCGCAATACTTATGTTTCCATTAACATAATCAATGAGGCTTAGTTTCAACCATTATTTCGAATGTTTGGAACATACACAATTTGGTATGAACAAGAAGAAAGCGGGATTAACGATCCATCTTCTTGCGTAACGAGAAACGGAACGTCGCGTCGTCGTCGTGCAATCTCTGAGATCGCAACAAGAGCACAGCGTAAGTGCTTGAGAGTTTTATTTTATCATGTTTTGTTTGATTTAATTCTAGTTTGTTACATTCAATTTAATTTTGACGTTAAACTCGTAACGAAAAGTTCTATACCTATCGTCAAGGCTTACCAACTCTTTAACTACTCGACTGAGAGATTTAAATATTGTGTCGTATGTCAGTATAAGTCACCTACTCGATATGACCTTGAAATTGCATAAGGAGTAGGTACGCAAACTGTTTTTTTAGCAGTAAAATCATTAATTAACTGTAAGTCTAAACAGATTCTTTTGAACGCTTTTAATTGAGTATTTTTCCGTTTTCAAGGAAAAACTTTCTTCGTTTCTCTTAAAGCGCGCCGTAAACAATTTTGAATCTGTGAAACCTAATTAATCCGAGGCAGCCACAAAGTGAACTAGTTAGCAAAAGGTTATTTTTGGAAATGGTCCTCTCGCAAAGCATAAAGCCGTTTCGCAATGAGGAGTGACAGACAAGCACAGTCACGTACGAGTTGACGGTTTATTCCACTTTCCAGTTTTCATCCTGTGAATAATAAATAACAAGAGACATTTGAGCTCAACTGTATCTTACAACATCGTAGGCATGGTATAATGTTTTAAACGGCAAAATGTAGTTTTTTAATAGCTTTAGACATGCAGTGCTTCGGTTGGCTTAGAGCATTTATTTATATCCATTCGGACTCTACCTAATAAAGATTTGGAGTATGGTAATTAACTAGTGTCACAATTGTCATTCAACAAACGCGTCGAGGTAATGTAAGTAGTCTGTAATGTCTTTATCAGTCTATATATTTCTACGTGACCTTAACAATGGAGTTACATCTCATATTTTTATACTACGTGCTTACTGAAACCAAATCTACCGTTTCTATCACACAGACAAAACTCAAGTAACCGTACAAATAACCAACCCAAAAATATTCGTCGGAATATATTTGAAGAAACCTCTTTCTTCGGCGATAAAACTTTTCTATCCCAAATCAGTTAGTGTGAGTACGGTACAAAAAGCCCTCAATGTATGTCATTAAAGCAATCCGGGCGCGTGAGGGGCTCCCAATGTGTGCCCTGCGGGACTCCAATTACTCGGTACTACCTGAGGCACTAGCCGATATCTATCGGCCCATCGATTGAACAAACCTTTGAAAAACAATCGTTTCAGCTCAATCGTTTATGGAGGAAATGAAAGTGTTTATCGTTTCAGCTATGTAAGAAGAAATAAGTTTAATGTACATCTTAGAATTTTTGTACTTACTAGTAACTATGTGTATAAAAATTATTGGTAGATAACATTTACGAGTATTTCCTTCCTTATAGTTGGAAAATTAAATTTGTACAAGTCTTAGTTTAGTGTTTTTAATTCTAGTTCACACAGTAAATTGTGTACGTACATTTTTTCTGCTTACTAATCCAATTTTTAGGCGGATGAAGTTGCCAATGAAATTTTAAACGGTGAGTCAACTGAGACACTTGTAATTAAATGTAAATCCGGCTTATGGGCTTCACTCTGTTGGCTTTGTGGTCATAATTGAGAACTACCAACGTCAATTGTAATTAGTTTAACGACTCGTTTCGTTTCAATGTCTGTTTATTTAGAACTGTTAATTTTGTGGTAATTAATGTTAGCACAACTCTAGTTTGTATTTGACTTTTTTTACTGCAACCTATATTTTCTACATTTGAAAATAAGTAATTTTTAAAATTCATACATCTGATCCGTGGTTATCATAATTATTCTTCCTTTATTATTTTTTTAGTGATTATCCGTGAAATTAATTCTTACTTTACTGAATTACTTTACTGAATTACTTTACTGAATTCAAGAATGTATTCTACAGTCTTGGGTAGGACTATTGAGTTATCATAACTTTACTCTGGGACCAAACTGTAAGTCCCAAATAAAAATAAATTTTTGTATCGGTTGATTTTAAAAAGACAGCCTGAATTGAGAACTTCCTACTTTTTAGAATTGATTAAAAATATATATTATTTTCTTATTTAATATACCTCTCGGTAAGTATGTAGGTATGTTGTTCTATTTGCATCACAAGAATCCTACTCATTGTATCATCGTTTGTTTTACCATTCCCAGGATAGTTTGAAACAGGTTCTAATTGGCCTTGTCACAGAATACCTCGACCTTTGTGTTATACTAATGTGTTTATTTCCTAGACCTGCAGTCTCACGGAGTCCATATTTCTTAATGATTACAAGATAACATTTAAGTTTGTAATGCATTACAATGGAATGGAACGGAATTCCATATTTGATTACACATCATTAGCTTTTTTCATACACACTCATCAATGGTAGACAATTAAAAAGGAATTGGTATGTATTTCTAAGCGCTCTTAAATAACTGTTGAATCAATTTTTGTATTCTTATTCCCACATAAATGATGTAAAATATATCTACATATTTCAAAAATTTTAAAAGCAGCAGTTTCTCGAAAATCGGAAGCAGCAGTCATTGTTGGCATTGCATTACATCAAAATAACAGGGCTGATCAGATTGAAATCTGTATATCATATTTTTTGTGAGTAAACATACAATTCGCTGTTGATGTTACGAGATAAATCGTATTTATTATAGCCGTAAACGCCCTATTGGCTGTAAAAATTGCATGCGATACCAATTACTCTTTGTACGCACCAGAGAGGGTAGGAATTTATCTATAATTTGATCTTCAAGTAGTTTCGTCTATTGTGTTCATACACACAAATTTGTACTTACGTCAACCAAGTCATAGGCAATTAATATTTATACTATATGTTTCTGTGTAATTTAATATACAAAGATAAACCTATTATGCACTTACTTAGTGAACGTAGTTTTACTTACCTAGGCATTTCCGTCGGCAAGCTGTAGGTACATTACCATGTAAATAAAACCACAGATAAAATGTATACCAAATACAGTTTGACAGATGTTTAATTCCATGGTTGTTATGTAAACAGACCTCATTAATGTATTGTTGAGAATTATTTACAAAAAGCTGTGGCTGCTATTTACACTGTATCCGGTTGCACTTTATAGATTCCATTACGTAGACAAATACTAATATAGTGATAACCAGATACTTTATAGTTTATATAAATAGTATGAGAAATGTCAAATTTCTCATTTTGGTCAGAATCTTACTTCCGCAAGGACTACTAGGCTATACAAAAATTAACTAATCTTTAAATATCTATTGAGCTCTTAAAAGCGTGGCTATCTTAATTAGTTATTACTTTAAATAACGCTTAATTCTTTGTGATCTTGGTGTAAAATTTTACTACGGAATCGTTTGTCAAACACAGATTTCGGTTTCAAATGCTACGTTCAGAAATTAAAATTGATTTGACATAATTGCTAGTTAACATTTTACGTGTTTCGGATATCGGCGGTTAGTCTCGAACGGCAGGCAAAAATAGCTTCTACAATTACTATCATCTTTAGTTTAATTTTATATGGATGGACCTAAATGTCAGATCTAACTAAAAGTAAAGATCGCAAATGCGATTGCCAATTTACTTTCATAAAATCGTTTAGGGAAGTCGGCCTCCACCTTTACGTGTTGAGTTACGTACCTGCAGCTGTTTTATCGGAAACCATGCGTTCATTGTTGGCACGCTCCACACCATATTAAATATCACACATAAAGAGAATAAAATATATTCAATAGTTTTTCTGCTCCAACCCGTGGTTGTTATCATTCGGGAATTATATTTCACTCATTAAGCTTTGTTTTGTAATGAACCGAAATCAATTATTACTAACTGTTTAATGTTTATTTAATATGACATCAAAACGCGATTAAAATGTCGTTGTTAATGGCATACATGTGTCTCGTTAGCTCCACCGTTATAATAAAATATATTCTTTCGAGTACTGAGATTGAATTTTATATAAGGAGCTTTAAGATTTATCTAGAAAACAATTAGCAACAGCAATATAATTCTACCGACGACGCCCATGGAGGCGTCGTTATAATATTATGGAGTGAAAGTCAAGACACTGGATAGTCCGTAGTATGAGTTAGGAGATGTAAAGCTAGATATGTGAAATTCATAACGGCTTTGTATTAGATAACTTTTTATAGCTGCCAGCCAGTGTCATCTCTTGTTGTCATTAAAACTAAGGAGCCTAAACGGCAAACGAAACATGAGAAAGATTCGACAAAAATAAATTGTTATTTATATTCAAGCGGTTAGATACGCAAACTGTCCGCAAGAAACTTAAAACTGCAGTGTTTGAAATATGGCATTAAAGTTTTCTGTAAAGGAACGCGAACAACATTTTAAATAATTTTGAGAAAAGTAAAATAATCTTGTAACTGTAAATATAGAAGCAGACTAGAGATAGAGCGAACAGTATTTAAAGTAGCTTTAGAAAGTATCAAAACGACAATACTCGTTGACAATTAATGTTATGATTGTAATTGAAATTTAAATAGGTACCTATATACTGCCTTTTTGATAAAATGTGAATTGAACAAACACGTTTTCATGTCTTGATATTTTTGCTCTAACAAAACTTTAGCCAAGCAAAGCAATCTCGTAAAGAATGATCACTGACGTATTCACAGAACTATTTGAAAAAATCTCTGGTATTCGAGATGATTTGTTAGTTCTGTCCAAATCCGTACAATACGCCGTACTTTTATAACTCGCTCCGTAAGTCAAAAGTATTTCGACGAACATAGCAATAGGGGAACTTTTAGCGGAAAATATGAGCCAAGTTTCTTCCTTTACCTTGGCTGGGAAAAAAATCTGAGCCGCTCCCGGCGGGCGGCCGTGCCCAGACACGATAAAATTTACATGTTTCGCTTTCAGCCTATATTTTATTTTAAAAGGGTGGAGTAAGACGGTTTTGCGCAAAGGGAATATTCAATTAGAGACAGCTTTTAGATTTATGCAACAGAAAGGCGCTATTGAACTCATTTTCTGGCACACCGATTTTATTCAGTTTTTTCGCTTTTTACAAGGAACTTGATTTAGGTCCTTCGGATATAAGAAAAATGCTTGATAGAAAATATTAACATAACTTAAAGCTTACGATCGCACCTTAATTTTAAATCATATTTGTTAAGACTTACAATTCATTAGCAAAAGAAATGAATTTTTATAGTAATGTTTCCTCGAATGATAGGAAATAAGTAACTCATTTAACATATTATTATTATTATGCATATATATGCAAATAATAAAATAGGCATTGTCAAAATTACAATTTTCAGTGCTTCAATTGGTACTCGTATATTAATTTTACCAAGTTTAGTAATTATTCGTAATTTCTATGATATTATTTTGGCCAAATTTCTCATAACACTTAACCTAAATTGTCGGGAGGTTCGTTTGTTTTGATGTGTTCGCCTCAACGCTGACGGTGAACCTGTTAAATCTTTTATCGGCCGTTAAGGGTGGGCGCGAGATAGCTTCATTAAAATTTTACCTAGCCGCAATCCTTGGAAATTAACCCCCTTGTCACGTCAAATGTTTGGGGTTGGAAGCAAATTGATTAATTAAAACTTGAGATGCGCCTTATTTTATGTTGTTTCAATTAAACTTTTAAATACTTTTCCTTTTTTGTGAGTGAAAAAGTTATTCTAAATTTCTTAAAAGCAACTGAATGAGGCAATTTGTGGGATCAAGTTTTAAGTCAATGTATGCAGGCGACGATCTAAACTAGTTATCTCTTTAAAACTCTTTATTTTCCTTGTGAAATTTCACACAAAGAAAATAACACAATCTTATAATATCGACCTTAAAAGCAAACGAGTAACGAGTACTTAAGTGAACCCAGTAATCTTCTATGCCGAAAATATTTATTTTATTTCTACACACCACTTTGTTGTAATAGGGGTGCAGCTACGTGACAGAAAAAATAAACACTCTTGGCAGAGTTCCTTAGACAGGATAGAAATAGTACAGGCGACGAAATGTTTACTCTGTTGAAATTAGGGTTACCAGAGTCCTAATATTCAAGAATTTTGGTTTTAAAAGGAGAACATATTTTTTAAACCTGAAAAAATTGCAGCTTTATATTACTATTTCTTTCTTAATGACATAAATTACGGTTTTTTGTCAAAGTAGCGATCAAATACCAATAAATCAGTCCTATCCATTAATAGGCACCTCGCTCAGTGCGTCTAACAAAAACAAAATATGCCTAACACGTAAATATTTGGTCGGACACCCTCTTCAAAAGCCGGACATATCCGGTTAACCCTGATACCTTGCAACCTTAGCTCAAGCTGTATAGACTAGCCAGGACGAGTCGTTGCAGATTTAATGTAAGTCAAAGCACTTAAGTTCTTATAAATAATTATGCTCTAAAAGTGATGAAAAATTATTTTGATGAAGATATACAACGACTTGCTTTATAGTTATTGTATGTATTTTATTTTATTGATATTATATATTTCGTTAAGACTTATTCTTAACTTTAAAACTAAGGTATTTTCTACCTTTATAATTTAATAGGTGCGACTACTATTTTTACAAATTTTAATTAACTTGTATCTTCTAATAACCAAATGTATCTTCCAAATATCAGTCACCTTTAAATTCTACAACGCCATCGTCATTTGTAGTTATTATCCACAGTGTTTTTAGAATATATTTTTAACTACACTTTAGATGTCACATAAAGTAGCCCTTTTAAAACAAAATATGAATTATCGTACTTAATGTTAGCTCATCGTATTTATCTTAAAAAGCTCTGAGTAATAAATATGAGAAACGGTGACAACATGTCTTATTTATTTAGTCAAGTTTATTAGAAACAGATGTTCCTCACCGTAGCGACTAGCGACTGTTAAAATAAGTGGAATTTATTGAGAGCCTTTGATGTCTACGAGAGCAAATTTCCCCTACTTTATTTTAAATCCACTTTCTTTGGCCTTTTCTCGCTTGGATTTCTTTTTACTTACTAGGCTCCTTGGTATACTTTCACATAATACAGTGATAAAATGTGCCACAGTACACAACGACTACTGTTCCTAAGTTTTTATTGTTACGTCCTTAAAGGCGGTGCGGTTAAACATTTTCGTGCTCTGAGACAATGAAAAAGGTTTTTTCTTCGAAGATTTTTATCAGGTTTTACACTAATATCATAAAGGAGTTAAATAAATACAAATAAATTCTTTCCTTATCTGGAGCTGAAATAAGACAGCTAAAACAATTAGACGGGGATGTTTGTGTGTGTGTGAGTGTATACCAATGACAAGAAGATTTATCCTAATGACATCCGTGAACTAAGGAGTTGGTGTATAAATCGTCGAGTTGATCCCTTAGTATAAATATTATGGAACGAGGCACAAACACTGAGAGAGCGCATGGTAAAAGGCGCAAACAAATTATCAAGCAAGCTTCCAGAAATTTTGATCGTTCGTTTGCTTATTGCTTGTTTGTTTTGAAATTATTGAAATTAGTCGTGGAACACTCGACGGAGATATTTATGTTCAACTTAGAGTTTCCAAAGTAAACTTTGACTGTAAAGATATTGATATAATGTTTACAGGTTGTAAGGGCTTGGCGGAACTTGATATTGATTGGCGCATATTTTCTTTAAAACTTCATATTACATATTAATCGCTGTAATCAACCAATGGCAACAAAACATTTTACAATATTAGTACATCATGCTGGTTAGTGTTAAACTAGATTAAAACTTTTTTATATTTATAACCAATCTTTTGTCTTTGAAGGCGGTTTACGACACAAAATCCTATTTTACGACAAAAATAGCACCATTAATTTGTGTGACGTAATTGGGTCGCAAGCGAGTTCATTAAACCGAGTGAAATATCACATCCTTTCCTTCTAACGAATTGGGCTACCATTTTCCAATATTTTTAAACGAGCACATTGCCCAATTTTATAGGTCACTTGATAAATTAATTTAAAGGGTAGTGTAGTTTCACTTGACGTTAAATTAGGTATTTAAATGTGTGTAAGTAGGTATAATATTTTTATCAATAATTTAGATAAATGAAACTATTTGAACAAACGTGTCTTCAAACATTCATACTTTACCAATGAGGTACAGTTTCATATAATTGTGCATCCACACTGCAGGTACTTTTTGTGGAGCAACGTTTCCAAGTGTTAGTGCTAACGAATAAACAGTAACAAAGCAGTCGCTAAAGTTGAAGAATGTTACCTAATATTATCGTGTTGCATTCTGTTGCTCCACAAAAAGTAACTACGATGTGGATGTACCATAATAAACAAAAATATTACTCAAAAGTACTACTCTACATAGTTAGTAGTAACAAAATAGTATTTTCGGTAACCGGAGCGCAGAAATGAGCGGTGACACACGTGGTTTTAATGGGTGCACTCTAATGCAGAGATGCTCTATTTCCCCTTTATGCCACTACATTGCACTAAGTACCTCTGGAAACTGGTGGAGGTACGGTACGTGGAAACGACATTTACTTGATGAGGTGAATTTAGACCGGGGGTATTCCACTTAGCTCATGATGTTAGGGGAAACTCACGTGGCAAATTTGGAGAGCGCCACATTCTTAGATAAGTCAATCAATTCAATCTTTTTGAGTTATAAAAACAGCTGCAACATAGTTTTAGATTATATTACCACTAGATGAAATATCATAAAAAGCGTGATAAATGATTACCGCCTATACTGTTCAAAACAATAATGTAATTCATTTTTGCATATTAAATTGTTATCAATACAATCCATCTGTTAGTAAACGCCCAACGTTTCAAGGTCTAAACACCTACAAAGGTACTTAATAATACATCTATTACGATTGCTTAAAGAAAATCTTTTCATATAAAACATTTAATATCATTTCAAGGCCTTATGCCTTTACAAGTACTCAGTCTGATACTGAAAAAGTTGAACAACTTGTTACATAACGCGCTCGAAATGCCTATTTCACCTGACACGTCTTTGTCTAAAAAACTGCGACACGATTGCCTTACAAACCGGAGCATGAATGAAAAAAAAAACAAATTGTGGCCGAAACTAATCTAGTCCCACGACCTGGCCCCACACTCCTTGGAACTCGGAATGGTACGCATTTTAATCAGGCATTCCCTGTGTTTTTTTTTTATGAAATGCCACGCCACGCCGGTGCGGAAAGAACGTTCCTTTTAATTTTTTCGTCGGCAAGATATATGGATGTGTCTGGTCTCGTCGCAATCATCAGGTAGAGAGCCTCATTCAGCGGAGAGTCCTTATTAGCGTTTTTTGACCAATCTCGTCTAGATTTTGGGTTTAAATTTTGTTCTCATTAAAATTTTATTTGTATACATTGTTTTTACTTGTTCTTCGCTTATGCTTATTCTTCGGTTATAATTATTATACTTTAAATGAAATAGTTACTTGCAACATTCAACATCATATACGCTTACGAGTATTTTAAACCTATCACAATCACAAATGCTGTGAATACACGTTTCAAAACAAAATACAAGATAAATCAAAACAAAACTCAAATTTGTACTCGTAATCTCAAATAGACAGCGCCTAAATGCTTATTAAGATGTCGTAATAACTTACACTCGCAGCGGGATTGTCTGCATCAAATTATGCCGACAAAGCCGCGATAATAATAATGATCTTTCGGCCATCGTACAGCGCTTATCTTAAACTACGCTTCATTGCCTCCATTGCAGTGAGCGCTCACAATAGCTGCTATGTTAGGGATGCCATGATTTCTGACAAACAAGGATAAACACAAAGAGAAAAGACATTTAAATACCTTCATGTAACATAATCCTACCTAGTTTTATGTTTTTCTATAGGCATTCAAATCCTTCATGAAATTGTTTTCGTAAAATTGTTTTTATAACAATTACAATGTACATAGAATTAATTAAAGACTATGGAATATATTTTCTCGAAATGAAATCTATCTATGGTTTTCTCCAAACAAATGCCTTATTTGTAATATACAGATTTTCTGGTGGCTAAGTATCCCAAAGTTTAAGGGATAAACCTACGTATAATAATTACTTAGATTGCCTATACAAATGGGGCTTCACAGTTATGCCAAATATACTATGTTAGATGTATTAGTTGGTGTCAGAGTTGGCGGAATAAATAGAGTAATATTTATTTAATTAGTTAATTTAACGGCACTGTTACATAAATTTGATTTTAAAAGGAATTTCTGCAATTAGATTCTTGTTTTGAGCTATTTCATTTCCGAGTTAATGACCTTTTTTTCTGAATATCCGGTCAATGAAAATTGAGATTTTAAACGTATTTTCATTGAATACGTTTCCACGATTTATGTTAAAATTCTGTTTTAATTGATTTACAGATCATACCGGTGCTCCGCGCTATTGATTATTATGTAGGATTGTAGGTACTGAAAAATAAACAAAATTAATTTTTAGATCTTTGTGAAAATTGTGGTAGTTTATTATTGTTATCACTCAACTTATTTACTTTTATTTACTTATTTAATTAAAAAGTAAAATGCGGACCTTTTTTATTTATTTAAAACTACATAAATAACATATATGTATATGTAGATAACTATAAACCAGAATATCATTTATTTAAAAGTGAGATCGGCGTTTTAAAATGTGGTAATGATACAGTCTAATAATAAATCATATTGTGTTCCATAAATATAATGTTGAAAAACAACCTTTATACTTCTTGATTACGCTTGTTATACCAATAAATTAATATGTATTTTCTCAAGTTGTCCTTAATTTGTTGCTCAAGAACTGAATAAGAACAGAAGCAAAAACAAGACGCTCTCGCTTGAACGCGACAGACTTCTGTCTAAATAAGTTCAAACTGTTAACTAATTTTAATCCGGGAGCGAGTCGACTAACGACCGGATATTTTTAGTTAAAGCTGTTTGGACGACACTAAAAAGATAATTATACTGAGCGTGTCGGTACAACCCTAATTTATAGATCCGAACTTTACTACGAGTAACATGTCTGACAAACAAGAGGTAAGCTCTTCTTATGAAAAATATTTTTATAAGGTATATAGTAAGAGATAATTATTATTTCAATCTTCTATTAGTGGTTTAAAAAGTATGAGCGCTTCGAAGTGCATTTCTTCATTAGTATCGGATCTTATAAGACAAAGCGGTTACCTAATCAATATGACATAAATTCGTTAACAAAGTCAATGTAGGTCTACGTACTCGTACCTATCATAAATTAAATGTCTATGCGTAGTATAGACTTAGACATTTTACTAAAAGCAGGATAGGTCAATTAAAAAAAAAATTATTCAGTAGGTGTAAATGTGACCACTAACCCGTATTTCCACCAATCCGCATTGGAGCAGCGTGGCGGTCATAATAATATTTTGTACTGAGAGGTTCAGTGATTTTTTTTTTTGTTACTCGTTTGTGGTTAAACTATATCTTTAATTTTAACTTTATGGAAGTCGTAATTTGGATAGGTATGTATGTATCGAATACTTTATCTCCGTATTCGTAAATAGTTTGACCGTTAATTTGTACTTCTGCCTTATTTTTGGTTTACGCTCTTACTCGTAGTTCAGTCCGTAATTAGTATTTTTATAACCCATAAATATTGACTGCTAATAAAAGCTGCTGCGAATCGATTGCTGTAGTCGAAGCTGGCAATGCCTTTTTTTTAAGGGAAGTAAATAGATAAAATGTAATATATAAACTTTTGTTACTTTAAAAAAAGTTAAAGATAAAATCATTTCTTTGTACAAATATGAGTAATTGAGTAACCAAATTTCTGATACCATATGTATCTTTTCCAAGTGTACAAAAGTGTACTACTTTTTCCAAGTATACAAAAAACAAATTAAATAACAATCTAACTTAAATTTGATGTCACTCGCATAAATTACTAAACATAGTTATTCGTTACTATACTTAGTTAAGTATACATTATCTTTTTTAGTTGTAAGTCTGACTATGAGAGCAACATTTTCTGCACTTAAATTTTATGAATGAAACGGTTCAAATATTTTCAAAAGGACGTTGTAGTGTTACTTTTATTAAAGAAAGACAGACCTTTTTTAAAGATTTCCTTCGATATCCTTTAATATTCCGTTCCATTCGTTCCATAACTTGAAGAATTTTATGTTCACTTGAAAAATAACAGG
The DNA here is from genome assembly GCA_018231225.1 of Noctuana stator. Classification (NCBI taxonomy): domain Eukaryota; kingdom Metazoa; phylum Arthropoda; class Insecta; order Lepidoptera; family Hesperiidae; genus Noctuana; species Noctuana stator. The sequence continues at coordinate 15,793 of DWQK01000014.1, forward strand.
CGCAGAAAGAAAGCAAAGTACAGTAATAAGTTTAGTCGGTGGAAAGCACCGGATTCAATTTGCGTCTATGGTGAGGAAGGCATGGCATAAAGCAGTTATAAGAAATTGCGTTTGAAATTCTTCATTTCTCGATTTGAATATTGAATATAAAAATTTATTACGTGCTGAAGTTTTGTGTTGCATTTATTATAATGATTTTTGTCTAAACGTCTCATAGAGGGAAACGGTGTATAAGCAAAACTTAAACTAAGTCCCTTGCATCAAATACTGTAAAGGTTATCCACGTGACATAAACATAGAAAATTACATACATTTCAATTTATTAGAGTGCGTGGAAACGAAATTATGTAGATCACCTAATTTAATTTCAACTTGCGGTTCATTATACGTACAATGTACATGTATATGTTATAATATAGGTATCTGTAAGCTTTCGGCCCACTGCATGATAAATGGGTGTGCGGGTAACATCGGGAAAATTTTCAACTGCTCTTGAACTTCGTAATTGAACAGCCGACTGACAGCGACATCGTTTCTTGTATTCCCAGGGCTTGTTACGTCCATAAAATACTTTTACACTTTTGCAAATTGTAATTTGTTTGCTCCGTTCAATATGTCGGCCAAAAATATTTGATTTGGAAAGTGTTGAAAAGGAATTAGAAAACCACTGAGTTCACTACATGATTGCAAACTGTTATTGTCTTTGTTTTGAACGAAATTATAACTTTTTATATGTGTGTTTGAAAGACATATTTTGATAATTTTATATCACCGTATCTCCGAAACTAATAACAAGTAGAACCTCTAAGAAGATAGATTGTATTAAAAACAATTTTGAGTCAAATTTGAAACAGGTTGTGGAACCCAAAACCAACGTACGGAACCCTCTCTATGCAAGTTTCACTCGCACTAGTATAATTTTTTTAAATTACATTTGAACGACGTTGCTCTCAAATTATTCAAAATAATATTTATTTAAAACAAAAAGTTGTTTACCAAAAATATTACTTAAATTTTTATGATCATCTAACATCTTAACTGTATGTATGGAACCTCTTCTGTTTTGTAATGTTGTCATTTACAAAGGTTAGAGAGGAAATGGTTCCAATCTAGACATAGTGTGGCAGTTTTAACCCTTGGCACAGGAAACAGAATCGCTACGTGCTCACGTTTAAAATATATGTACGTCGCAATTTTAGTGCTGCAGCGAAAATTTAAGGTTGAACTTTTAAATAAACGTTTCTATCCACGACTACTACGAGTTTTACAAGATTCTAAGTACATAGCTTTTAGTACAAAATAAATACATAATTACGACTAATTTTTTGATTTTACAATTCTATTCTATATTCTAGGATTTTTAAGTCCGAACACTGAAAAATGAAAAAGGTATTTTATATAAAATAATCTACTTACTTGTGTTAATTTTGAAACTAAATCTAATGATTTAGTCACCCTTTCAAATTAAACCCTTTCTAGTCTTATATTTCCTTTTTTTTTGGAGTTCATCAAAACTTTATTAAAATTGTGAGCACAATAGCTAGACATCGTGTAGACCGTTCCACTTTTGTTTTATGAAAGGGAACTGTGACAAAAAACGTAAGACGAAAAGCATAATAATTACTGATTTATTGAAAGAGCTGCAGGGACCAGACCAGCATACACATTAAGAGTTAGCACCCCGTTAACTGGGTACAAAGCAATTAACTGTGAAGTCGTGTTTCTTACAAGTTAAAATTCTCTAGAGACGCGCAGGAGAATTTATTGTTCTTTTTCTCTTTAAACTCCAGTAAAAATCTACTTAATTATGAAGAAACAATCCACTTCGCACAATGGCTTCTACTCATGAGCCTTATTAGCCGTGCAAACAGACGTCTAGGTGGAGCTGCAATGTTGAGTGGAAAAATAGATTATATTGACTGCAATGACTGAAATTGCAGTGAGACTGGAGAAAACTGAGGGGTACGACAACAATGGATGTTCATTAGCTGTAGGAAAATGAGGGGCGACAGGGTAGAAGTACCTATAGCCACGTGGTTAAAGAAAAAAATATTATGTTTCTTGTAGATTTCGACGACATGTCGACGACAATATTATTTATTCGACATTTAAATTCTTCTCATTTTGTTGGAATATAACATTATTTATTTTAATACTTCTTTATTTATTTTATTATAAATTATTACATTTCTCCGCTTTAACGCAGAATTTTTTACTGTTACATTCATTCCAGGCATTTAAACAGAGAAACTAACAACTTACGAGTATACAGATAAACCAATAAAGAACTAATGATGAATATAAAACATATAGGTAATATGTTTATGTAAACTTGACTGGAAATAGATTTCTTGTTTGCACCTGTTGTTAAGAAAATCCTTCGAGTTATATTGTTATATATAGTTATGTTACGCGTAATAGGTCTTTATATGGTTGAATGTTGAGTATGAACGTAGATCCTCGATCCAGTTGTGTCCTTACTTGGAATATGTGTCATGGTGAATGGTGATGCTTATGAGCCCATCGAGGTTTGAATCGATTATGCCATTACCTTACTGTCGGTCATGTTTATAAGATATCGTAGAATATTTATGCATTACCTACTTATTTACTTAATAAAAAGATGTAGGTGAATTGTAAGTAATTTTACATTATGAATACTGTCATAGTTGTTCTGTAAGATTAAATACTTTTATTTGAAAATAGAAGAATGTGTTTGACCTCATTCAGTTAAATACTGTTCGTAAATAATTAGTAACAAAAGTAAAAACATGACATGATTAAAATACACTAATTAAAGCGTTCTACTTTCTCGATTGAGGTTGCTGAGAATAATCGATTTCGGGGTATAGTCAGAAAAATGGAATCGGATCCAGGGCAAAGCACCTGTGCTGGAACCGGTCGGTACACTTCCTTACAAGGCACCCAGCTGTGCTAAGGTTGCCAACTGTAAAATGTTTAGTAAGACTCATTTTAGGTACTAAATTTATGATGATAATAAAAAAGACTGCTTTTGATCTCATACACCAAGTTGCATGAAACTTATCTTTCGTTGCAAAAAGTAATAAAATATTTAAAAAAATGTGCATTAGTAAAAGCTCAGCACTTTCATACGTAATATGACTAAAATAATTCGTATGTTTAAACTTAAAAGCACTAACTGTATTGTGTGTTTCAAAGTTTCGCAGTTGGCAACCCAGGAAGCATTATTTCAAAGCCAGTGTTGACAGCCCTGCAGAACCAGTTATCGATCAACCGCAATGCCTGCATTAATCTAGAGTCGCTGCCATCACTCATGCGATGTTGGTATCGACTGCTATTTCGAGATTTGAATACCGTAAATTACCGGGGGATCTATAGAAACGTCATTTGTGCATGGTTTACAATAAATTTTCAGCTTCATTAGTGCTCTGTGGATTTAATATAGCTTTGTCGGTGGTCTATTATTATTAATAAAGACCGCTACAATATTATTTAATAAGCTTACGGTGGGCGAAGTTATTTAGTGCATTATATATTTCAGTCAAGCTGACTCGGAAAATTTCTTGTTTCGCCACTAACTAACAAGCGGCAGAAATAACGGCGAAATATTTCATTTAAAAATCCCATTAACGCTGATGAGATCTAAATTCGACAAGCAATTTGATGACAAAACAAACATAATATAAAGTAAGCTTTAAAGACAAGTCAAGCGAGCAACATCGGTTTAATATAATTTTAAAAGCTAATTTAATCCTTTATTTTACGTGTAATTGAATTCTAACGTCCATGTTTATGTTTAATAATATACTGCCTTAATTATTTAAATTTTTTTATCGTTTATCGCTGACGATGGTACAAGTAACCTAGAAACTTGACTGTTACGACTGACCAAATCGTCCAAACCTACTTTGATTTGTGGAATCCAATATCCTCGTCCTTATGTACTGGTATTGTATCCGTTGAAACCTCAATGTTGGGCTGACCCAGATGGTTTAGGAGTCTAATTACGAGTACACTTTGGATTGATACAATTTCCACTATTTGTTTACTCGAATTACTTATTTCAATGTAGGTAGCCGGTTTTTATAGTTATAGTAAGGTTATACTTTATTATATAACTACTTAAAGGCTGTCTAGAAGAAATTTCTATTTTAGCAATAAGACTACCTTTTGTATACTCGTATATCTTGCGACTACTTATGTATGTCCTAGTATTATAGGTACACTATCAATAGTTTAGCTGGTTTTCTAAATACCTACTTATGTTCCTAGACGTAACTATCAAATATTAAATTTAGAGAAATAGAAAGTAAAAGATGGCCGAATGTCACGTCGTAAGTGCGTAGTTTTGTAATTCAAATGTATTAATTAGAGATCTACTAATTTATAAGCAAGTGCTAGCACCTGCCAAAAGGTTACCTTATGCAGTTTTACAGGTGTGACCTTAATGTATACGGATTTTATACACAACGTATACTATTGGTTTTACTTCGATTCATCGTTCTTATTGTGCACGTCTTGCGCGATTGTTTCTTTTTAGACGGATTGCTTTTTTATTCTATTCTATTCATTGATAGAGAGTCTATATTTCGTCAAGAGTAGATATTTTTTCTTTTCTCTTCTAAAAAAAAATACAGCATAGTTATTTGCACATCGAAAAACGTTTCTCGATCTGGTTTCTAGTAAATAATAAAGTTTGGCTAACATATTGATAAGTTAAGCAAATATTTGTAAAATGAAGATAACGTATTGATATTGAATAGGTTTACGGTTGTTTGTTTAGGTGCCTTATTCTCCGGCATCTTGTGATTTGGTTCGTGTGAGCTCGCGGCGTGATGTAGAGATAAGATGGGACTGGCCAATAAACATCAAACGTGTGCTAGGAAGAAATTTATTAAGTTTCGTGATATTTACTTGGTATGGTAATAACCTAAATGTTATTGAAGTTAGTACACCAAGTAAAGTAACTTACCTACATACGACCCGTGTGGTGGTTACCACGCCAGTCCACCATTCGAAGGGTCCCGGGTTCGATCCCGGCGGGGCAGAAACTTTAATGATGACTTTAGATTTCTGTTCCGGTCTGGGTGTCCTCGTGGGGATCTGTGAGTGTGTCGCGTTATTTTTTTTATACATTTTTAATAATAATCATTTATTTTGTATGTTATGTATTTTCTTATAATTTATTATCTTTTGTACGCACAATTTAGAGTACCTATCTTATTATATGGAAATACTTTGATGGAATACTATTTTGTGAATGGGTAAGTAGTAGGATATTATAACACCTATTTCGATTTCTAAGGTGGCCAGACACATTTCGCCATTTTGTAGGAACACCCTCAATGATATGCAAACTTTCTATGATGCCCCGTAAGTTGTGATTTGTCACGGCTTGATTGCAAACTATTTGCAATGTGAATGTTTGTTGTTACGAATACGGACATTACAAGTTAGATGATCATTTATTTTGCTGTAACAGAACTAGCAATATAAATATTTGGGTAATTTTACTGTTATTTCCAAAAAAACACATGGTTTTTAGATCTGAATCGGCTCCACATACATATTATAAAATACTAGCTGTGCCATGCGGTTTTACCCGCGTTTAAAATAGTAATGTAGCCTATAACCTTCGTCATGAATGTAGCTATCATATACAAACAAAATTTTCAAGTCGGTCCCCTAGTTCCTGGGATTAGCGCTTTGAAACAAACAAAATCTTAACTTTATATTATTAGTATTGAAGTATAGATTTCATAACTTCAAAGAAAGTTCAAAGTAGGTGGCATAAATGGGAAATCGTTAGACATATCTTTTTATTTACCACATTTAAAAAACCACGATAAAGTTATTATACTTACGGAAATCCAAGAAAATTTTCTACGTGCAAATGGTATGTAACATCTCTGGATATTTATATAGGAAGAAATCTCGGGTAATGGAGCCATTATCCTTCGAAGCGAGCTCGGTTGCAATGTCATCGCCTCTAGAGCGGAGGATGTAGACATTGTGGGAAGGGCGTACGCACTGTTGAACGCGGTCGTATAGCGCTTGTTAAAATATGCACTACTTAATACATTGGAAAATGCCTCTTTCGCCGATATTTTCTACGACAGTATGCTATTTGTCAGACATGAAATTATAAGAATTTTATTTATACCTATATATTAATATTATGGTTTTTTTTAATTTCAAATTGTATTTCTTTAAGTGTGTATTTTAAGAAAAAATGGTAAAAACATGACCATTTATATTTTTCTTTGTTCACTGATGAAATTATCAGGACGGCTGTAGCTGTAGTCACTTCTGTAATAACGATTTTAAAAAGGCAATCACGCCAACTGTGAACGGTAAACAAATGTAAACTAATTTATATATAGACATTTTATATATATTTATATTTAATTTCATATTTTAAACTGTATTTATTTTGTTGCGTTTTAGTAAACATTTTTTATTGTTTATTTTGGTTAAAAAAGTACACTACCTGGCTGCTCTTTACAGAAATCCAATTCGCTAGAAAACTATCATTTATCATTTTCTAGTGCTTTTTGCTTTTAAAAAGAAAATAATTTCCATTTATTTTGAATAAACGAATGCTTAATGAAAGCGGAAGAGCTTGATCGTAACGGAATCCTGAGACAGTGCCGGTACGGCCGCAAAATGGATTCGTTACGAATGCGAAACTCGACCCAGTTCCACTGGCTGTTATTACAATTCTTATAGTACCCGTGATTTGATTTACGTAAATTACAACGCAGATATTTAGCTTTTTATCTCCATTTCATAATTATATATCTTATATTACGCGAATGAAATATTATGAATGTTGCTCGCGGTTGAGTTGCTTAACGCTAACGTAAAATGCATTCATTTAAAATTATTTGTAAATATGTAACAAGTGTTTTGAAATATAATATCAAATAAATGAATTATTTGGTTTGCGTATTTATTTATGCAAGTATACAATTATTATATGTATTTAAATTATTAATTATTTAATTATTTATACATGCAAATATTTAGATTTTGTCACTTATTACAAATAAGATAACCTATTTAAACATCACAGAAGATAAAATGTTATTTTTACAGATGTGAAATATTCGGCAAATATGTCACTCATTTTGATGTGCATGCTTGATTTTATTTTAACTAATTAATTTATAATTGCAACTGGAAAATCCATTGCAATTATTGATTTAATATATTAACTGTGTTAACGGTGTACATCAGTGAGTGAAAAAACATACTTATGAGAAATACACGAGTCATTAGTAGTCATCAGATAATACTTCTATACTATTTGAGGACGTGGGTATCCATCGGTTACCGTAACCACTTAACATAAGGTGGCCTGCATGTACATTTGCTACTAATTAAAGATTAAAAATATAAGAAAAGAAATTGAAATGTACAAAGCCCTCAATGTTATAGATATTAAGTGTAACCCCCATTGGTACGTATTTAAGATAGTAACGGAACGGCAGAGCTGGAAGGAAACAGAGCGTGATACGCAAAGCCGAAACAGTAAGTATCAAGGGAAAAATAAAGGAACAGTCATTACTGTTCGATTAGAGGCTAAACATTTAAGTGTTTTTCCTCGTTTTGTGGGCAGTCATTGTATGCTTTTCACGAGTACGGCGCTAAGCATGGTAGGTATTTATTTTCTTTAGGTGCTAATGAGAAAAAGGTTTATTTTTACTCAACTGACTGAGCAACGCAATATAGGAAGATGGGATAAAAAAATCTGCCATTTCATATAATGGTTATTATGCGGGTCTGACATTCAAAGGGTTCTGGGTTCGATTACCAGGAGGGCAAAATTTATTTGTTGATTTCTGTTCTCATTCTGGGTGTTGTGTAATTGTTTTTGTGTGTGATTATAGCACACACGATATAGGGAATCCTAGTGTGAGGCGCATTCACACCTCTCCAACAGAAACACCATAGCTGGTTTGTTCTACGCCTGCTGTAGGCTACTAGGACGATTGTGGTAACTCCCAGGCGAAATGTACAAAGTACGTCTATAAATTTATTTTTAAAGTAAATTCTATACAATCATTTCAAAGTTCCGCGACAGAGTCGAGGTGTGAACCGAATCGCTCAGCGCTATCGACGTTGGCTTCGTGTAAACTTGTTTACGTAATTACTATGTACCAATGCTGTTTACTGCTTATTCCACGCACACTTGACCCAGAAACATCTCACACATGTTCGCATATTGTTTCTAAACACGTGGTAACTACAAGGCATATTTTATTAATCTAACACGGTTAACTATTACGCAATAGGTACGGATGCGACAACTAACCTAACGCAAAATACCTGAATATCTACAAATATGCCGTGAACCAGGTTTCAGCTTATACTATTTACCATAACTTCAAACAACAAAGTAACTATCCAACAACGTTCTATGGTTATTAAGAGTTAAAAAGATAACAACAAAATTATACTAAAGTGCTCTAACACTTATCAGTTTTCTATAACACACATAAAGGAAAAATATTTTTATCAAAAGTCTAAAGCTGTTCAATTTACGATAAAATAACTTATGGAGAAGGTAGTAAGACTGGAGCGATCTTACCTATACGCAGTAAAGGCGCTACTATAATCAGATGTGGAAATTAAAAAATAATTATTATTATAATATAATAATGACTAAAAAATAATAATTACTATAAATGCAAGTGTTTTATTGGTGTGTGATTTATTTGTGTGAAAAATATTTGTATTAATAGGTGTTACATGTGTGTTTGTATTAAATGGCAGTAATGTACAACTGGTTCTGAATAATTTTTCCACGAAATATAAGCTATAGCCGCTCCATTCATCCTACTCCGTGGTCGAAATCACGGTCATGCGTGAGTTAATCAAGTTCCATTCTTAAGTGCTCCCTAATTATATTGACGTGACGCTCAGAGTAATAAAATCATAAAGTTATGGGTCCTCTATATTTACAACCTTCAGTAAGACATAAAAATTAAAGAGCAAAATTCCATAATTTGCTTTGATTTTAGTTCAGAAAATTCGCTGGTACTTAAAAACGGCCTCGTTAATTTAGGGATCGTATAAAATTTTTGTTTGCATCAAAAGTCGTGCATTAAAATTTGTCGTTTTGCTTATACGACGTATTCGTTTTCCGATTGCGGTTTTGCATTACGTAAATCTATAATGTGATCAATCTTAAGGGTTATTTTGAACAAGCACTTACATGTATGTATACTTCCACTGAAAAAAATGCTGTCATCAGTCATCATTTGAGTAAAAAGAACTTTCTTGTTTCTAGTAGATAGATACATTTGAGCAATTTGGACTTGGTGGAATTTTATTAGCCGACATAAGATTGGTTCGTATGGATTGAAATTGTGTAATAAACTGATGCGATAATCATAAATCAAAGCAATTATTCAAATGATCTGATTGTAGTGACTAGTGCGTAACGCGTTGTATGCGTGTGCTGCATACATTTATGCATGCAGTATAGGGTTGTCAAAAGTTCGGAATATTCTCAAAGGAAAATATTTTAATAGTCATGCGTAATTTTAAATTATGCAACGTTAAGTAACTTACAAATTTAACCTTTATTTTAAGTCTTTATGTGTTGACCATTTTAAATAATGCCGCAACTCGTATTTCTATTTGCATTAAAGTAAATTGAAGTTAAGATAAAGAAGACATTATTTTACTAAATTACACATTAAATATTACTTACTTTTCCATAACATAAATATATAATATTCTTCGTTTTTAACACACGAAAAGATTAATGTTTGTATCTAAACTAAGTTAGAAAAGAAATCTCAGCATCCTGATAACGCTTTTATATGGCATATGCCAAACCCAAAAGTTGTAATTACCTACAACAACATTTTTGCAATGTCACCTGTTTCAAACACCTTTTTCCTTTAATAAAAATAAAATTGTCTAGCTACATTAAGTTTTATTTTTGGATTGAGCACCCTATATTGTTTACGCATCCAATCGTATGCGTTATTAGCAAGGTTATGGCTATAATAGCGCGGAAATCGTAAACACAGATACAAACTCGACATAACATATTATTATATACGTTTTTATGTGCTTATTACTATAATCTATGTTCGGAATCTATGGTAAATCTTAGTCAAGTTGCCAGTCGAAAGTTTTATATATTCAACACGAGACTAATAGAATTAGGTTTTACAAGTAGGGACATTTGTACCTAATTTGTTTGCGAAGTAATGCTTTTTTTTCCAACTAATATCCTTTGACTTACGTACGTTTTATATAAGTCACTGATACGTAGGTACTATTCTTCTTGGACTTGTCTGAGTACTAAACTAATAACGAATTTAGCAAGAGATATCTTGTTTTCAATTTCAATCGGTCTAACTTGATGTCAAGATTACTAGGTTCTTTCAAGGTTTCATAAAACATAGTTCCATTTAGGTCCTTCCATTGCTTTAAAATTCAATTTCCTACTCAACAATATGATTTGGAAAGTTTTGTGATGTTCCCAAAATAACATTTACAGATACATTTACAAAATTCTAGATAATCTATTAAATTTTAAGATTGGTTTACAAACGCAGGTTATCTTAGTAATTTTATATTTTCTATAATTTATTGTTCGTTAGAAATGAGTTCATCTGGTGTTATGGTTAAGCCTGGTGCTATCTTATAGCACCTGGTGTTATCTTATACAACTTTTATCACGAAGCAATTATTGTCTTTTGATACCTACAGAGCTATTAATATAACAAAGACAGTACGGTACGGTAAGGTTAAATTCGCCGGTGGTTAGAAAACTGTCTTAAAGTAGAACCGTAACATAAATAAAATGTTACCAAATGTACCGTTAAGTTTACGACTTGGCCACTTTACTTTTATGGGTAATATTGCACGTTATAACGATATTTTTATACTTGTTACAGGTAAGTTGGCTATTCATTAATGGGACGGACTCGCCGGGTAACATGAAACGAGGTTTAGAAGGTAGGTAGGTACATACTTTTTGTGGGCGTGAAAGTTTCTAAAAAACTTAGACGGTCGGACACGATCTATCAACTACGAGTATCATTTGTGTACTTACTCCATTGAGTAAGACTAATCTAAAATAGTTTTTGGGTATATTTTTATGTCCAAAGTGACTTCGCTTTATCTAAAACACAGTTGTTTTACGTCAGTTTTTATTAAAGAGTACTTTTCTAATAGAATTCATTTGAATACGGACATTTGTTCTTATCATTTGGCATGCTATTTTCTATATTTGTTATCAAGTTTGCTTTTGAATTCAGAACGAGGCTTTGAGGGACAAGTAATCTGTGCCAACACAAACTTTCATTTGCAGTTATGTTACTTTATCAGTAAAATCCGGTCCGGTTTGATAAAAGACTGTAGATTACGAAATCTGGAAAGGACATTGTTCTTTTGTGCTGCATATTTGGTGATATAGATAACACTGATTTTAACACATCCTTCCCATGTCTATTTTGTCATATCTGGATTTCAATAGAGTTTGACGATAGTTTTAAAATGGAAAATAATAATGGTTTTAAAAATCAAAGTAATTTGCAACAAACATAATACTAACTGAAAGTACTACCCATATTTATTTTTAGATAAGAGAACAAATATATTATGATCGCTTGTAAGAGTTTTGTGCTAAGAGAAAAACGCAATACGATTTTGAATTTTTCCATAGATCCACTAGCAACGACATACTTTATGTCGTTGTCGTGGGTGCTATCAGAATAATTGTAAAATGTCTAAAACAATTGCTTGTAGTCCTCGAACACCTAAACACATACGTGATGTTTACAAAATATGATTTAATTACGTGAACCCTTATTGAGTTGTAACAATTAATACGCATTTATATTCAACGCAGGTATCCGACTTGTTAGGAAGGAGTAAGGACACCCGTATCACAATTGCAGCGAGTTAAGGCCACGCAATCCGTTGAATTACATTCATCATTCGTATATAGATGTGGTTCATGTTTTATCTGTTTCAATGACAGAAATATTTAGCTAAGAACATACTGGACGCACATAATCTAACTTGGTGTATAATTTATTTTGCTACAGTGTTCAATATTAAATTTAGATATTGGGTACACATAATGGCTAAAGCTTCATGTATAGATTGGCTACAGATATGCTTGTTTGAGTATCTAGAGTATTAGCAAATATAAGTCGGCACGCTAATTAACAGTTAAAGGTTGCAGGAGTTTGACCTAAATTATCGTCTCATCCGTTTATAGATGCGCATAATCACGTTATAAAATTATGTAAAGTTACGTAATAAATAGTAACATTATCAGCGTGTTTCCACTCGCGTGCATAATATCAAAGGCTTGTTCATTTAAGAGAACTAACGTGCAACTTCATTGGCAGGAAATGAGTCCACGGTGCATCGTTACGATTCGTTCCGACGGTCGCGTCGGTTACGCAAAGCTACAACTTTACCGCAAACAGAAATTTCTAGCTCGCTCCCGCACTCACTGCCGACTTTCCATCTCCTTTCTACTTAATAAATTTTGCATTGTGCTCAGATAATAATTCATAAATTCAAGGATTCATCTACCTCGTTCAATTTCATTCCTTTAACGCCATCAAAAATGGTAGCCGCGCGCAAAGCTTCAAATTTGACTTTTAAACGACGAGGTAAAAGTTGTTGCAGATGGAATAGTGAACTTGATGAATCAGATTTACATACATTCGCTGCGTGAAAAATGTTTGGTCCATTTCGTTGGATAGTTGAACGTTAGTAGATACCAATGAATGATAATTTCCAATAACTGACGAGATAAAACCATAATTTTCAACGTAAAAGCTTTTAATCATTATAAGCTGTCAATCAAAAATTGTTTATCGATGAATTATCGCTTCTCTACTTACTGCCAACATTTATAATTAACGTTCTATTAAGTTATGCAAATAGAGATAAAATTGTTTGCTATTTCAGTAATTTATTCAAAGCAGATGTGTGAGCAATTAATAAAGGTAGGTAGTTAGTAATTTAAATTATAGTGTAATGATGTTGATGTTACCCTGGTTCTTAAGGAATGTTTCTATGTAAATAATCATTAGTCTTGTACAAGAAAAATAATTATCGAGTAATAAGTTAATGATTAATAATCAAACATAACTGAGACTGAAAGAAAAGTAAAAAAGCATGCTTCACATGTATTGTAAAGTTTACCAAACTGCACTTGGCCAGAGTGGTAGACTATGGACGGAAAACACAACTTTATATCACTAATGGGCATTAGTTATAAAGAGCCCGTTTCTCTCTCTATCTTGAAAAATTAAATGAAGGTAATTCAATTTTGGACAACTCTATATAAGTATTTAGAATGTAGAATAGACCACCAGACTCAGCCACGCTCGCAACCGCGATTGCGAATTCACGCTATTTGCGAAGCGAACTAACCGTATCTCATTAAAGCAATGTCAAATGTCCATGCAATTACGATAATGAATGATGAGTGAGTTTAGCGATGAATTCGGTCTTATATAATCGGTCATAATGTCTTATAAATTACAAATGCATCCTGTTAACGGCTATTTAAAGAATAAGTATGTATTTGAAGATATAAATTAAATGACCATTACTTATTTGTAAAGCGTAATAAGCTTTTTTATTAGATACGAATAAAGTTGTTTATAGCCTTATAGTTCGGTGGATTAAGATTTATTTTATACCTACTTGCGAAACTCTTTTAAAATAACTTGGCGCAAGAAATAGTTTATACTTATCAAACTAGAGTAAAAGGCGTGTCCTCTGCCTAGCCCGTATCCACTTATCTTTTTACCCTACAAAAGAATACTCTGTATTGCCAAGAAACACAAAAAGATAACGCACACCACTGTAAAGAATCTAGAAAGCTTTCAAAAAATATCTTTTTCATTAATTTTTCCATATCGTATATCATTATGTATTATGATATACGGTTCCATACCGTTCACATGTCAGATGTTTGACATATTATTCTTCGGAGCACTGGAGATTTTTTGCCCGAATATTGATGTAAGTAGTTATCCGTCATGCCGCAACACATTATGACACATACAGTAAATTGTTAAAAATTTAAGATTATTAAAACATTAAGTACCTAAATAATAAAATTGAAAGTATTTTAACATACTTTCATCACCTTGAAGTACAATTCTACCTATTGAATTGTTTGGCATTTTGACTTAATAGTCTAAGCCTCGTGAATTAAAAAACCTAAATCCACACCACAGTACAGAGTAATGTAGCAACAGAGCGCACGCGCTCAGTTCCATCACGATCGTGTCGCAATAATAATCTCCTTCGATACTCTAGCTCTCGCAACGCAGACTGATTAACCGTGTTCGAAAACGGACTCTCTTTGTTCTAATATTATACCTCATACTGGGCAACCTTGATGATACTTGTGCTGCCCCATCCATTCAGCACTTAGTCAACCTTCCAACGTATTATTGCGACAAGTGTTATGCAACACTGAGCAATTTAATAATGTAGCCACGAGCCCTGGACGTTATTATGCGTAAGGCTGTATCAATAAAACCCCGTCGATATAACACAGAATAAATAACCAAAAGCCTTTCACCCGATTTTTATGAAGTTACTTTATTTTGCCGCGCGGGGTGCATTTACGACGTCATACGCGGACATAAATTTTATGGGATTTCAGACTGACTTCTAATAGGTTTCAGGATGATGTTGGTCGTTTTTACGGTCAGATTATAAAGTGTAGCGATGTATCTATCGACAGTTATCGAGTTCCAAATATAACAGAGCAAGGTGAACTTACGTGAGCGCGTAAATTAGGAAGTTTAATCAAATTACCCTTTCTGCGAAGGTATTATAAGACGTAGAGGTTCGTGAAGTTAATTATAGACAAAGAGTATACACGTATTGGTTTATATGAATTTAAATTTTCAATTTTGAAACTGCACTTTACACGTAATATTATTTAATCTGTGACCTTACTGACATGTTTAAATTAAAAATATTCATAGTTAAGGAGGTCGCTGGTAACCAAGAGAACTGGTAATAGATACAAAAATTATCCTTATTTCGGCTCATACCAAATTTTTAATAATGAATAATAGGTTGCTAGGAATATTACATAACTATTCAGTAGCATTGCGTGATTTAAATTTATTTTAATGAATGTAATATGTCACGCGAATCACCTAGTCCAATTCGAGCAAAGTGAGCCTTGAACGAATTCTTAATGGGCGCTATTTGTTCTGAAACGAGCCTTGCATGTTCTTATGTTACATTTTATATCAAATAGAGTTCCTGTACAATTATTCGTAATGATACTCGTCCAACAATGCAAATTAATACAGTTGATTAACACCTTATTGATATTGTAGCGGTGTTGCCATTAGTTTTAACGAAATATAAACAGCCTAATCCAATCAATATGTTCGGTCATTTCATTTCAAGAAACAAAAGCGATGTTTTTTTTAAAAAAAAAGTACAATACAATACACCTTGTCTTTTTTGTGCACCAAATATACATATTAGCCGTTATTAAAATTATGTAAATACCTACTTATGTGGTAAATAATTATCTGAAAAATAAATGAATATATCAAAGTCTCATTAGCGTTTCCTAAAATACTCTAACCGCGTAACAAAAGTATTCGAAATCTTCGCAATATATCTGGCACGCGTTTGTATCGTAGAATATTGTTTCAAATTATTCGAAAGTAAGTAGGTTAGATATAGGTATACCTATACTTTAATCAGTGACTTTCTAAGCAGAGTCACCCTGCCTTAGGAAACAATATTGCTAAATTTATTAAACATTTTATAGCTGTTTCAGCTTTCAATGTTACTATTTTGCAGTCGTATATAAATACGAGTATAATTATATTCGTAACTATAGCGTTTCCCAATTATAAAATTATTTATACATTTATCTCGTACTCTCCCAATCCGCGTGGAGCGGCGTGGTAGAGTATGCTCCAGGTCTTCGCGTGTTGTGGAGAGAGACCAGAGCCTAGCAGTTGGCCATAAAATAGGGTTGCAGGCACGCTTATTTCGTATAAAAATTGGCAGGCAGATAGATTCTTACCTGGATTCTATCATGTACTCGTAGAATACTTTTTTCCCTGATCACGTGAAGTCGCGAGCAGAAGTTATTAATTATTAAATTTACAAATACAATGTAAAGAATGTATAAAAGTGCTCCCTTTTACGACGTAAGTACTCGATGTACGCCAGATCAAGTTTTAGAGATACCGCATCACGTCTTCAAGATGCGGTATTGAGATCAGCTTACGTTCCGTGACCTTGCGTGTGGATGTCATTATGGCCATAAAATATTTCTCGTTTCTATACTTTCGCTTCGGTCCTATTTGCATGAAATTGCTTGGATAAAATTGCATTGGATGATATATGATTAAAAATTTTTAATAAACACACACAGTTTTCAAAAATTAAATCTTAACCTTGCAAATAAACTTTGAACGGTACCATACTTAAAAGTTCTCCTATTTTTATTTTTTATTAATTGTAGGATACAAAGACACACAAAAAACTTCATAAGCGCTTGCGCAGAAGTGTTTTTAAGTGATGCTTAAAGATTGTAAAATCCGATACGGTATTTAGATCAAGTTACACGGCCTTGCGCGAGGGTGTCACGCTTTAATATTTTAACATACCATGTTACATACATAAATAACATTACACAGTAGGTATATCTGTTCCTATATGATGTCCAACTCACAAGTATGTGTCATAAGACTCATAAGTATAGGTCGTAACACGTCGAGGAAAACACCAGTAATAAGGGTCCAACCATAAATTACGTGAAGGTAGGGTCAACGAATTGTGATATTATGTGATAAGCCGCGGTTGCCCAGTTGGGATGGTCGTGGGTTCGAATCCTACTCGCTGAGAAAATTTTAGTAAGTGTAGTCTGACGGGACATCATAATTTTAACCTAATTTAATTTTTACGAACCACGCAGCATTTAAAAGAGCGCGTGCGCGCGTGTTTTGTTTTTTCTAATTTATATTTACGAGATTTCATCTGGCAGAGTGAATTTACTGTTGTTTTATGTAAGTTAAAAGTTCTACCTGTACGAGGATCGCATAAAACTGAACCGTAAAGTCCATGTAGAACACCTACGTGTTATAAAACCAAGGCCGCAACGTTCACACGGCTCGAGTTCAAAAACAAGTACCGGTAAAACGTTTCTGTAACAGTGTTGGGAATTATGCGAGTTGAACTATGTTTAGGTAGCGAGCGAACGGACGAGGAAATAATACTGCTGTTTCATTTTGCTGCAGATGCATTGTAAAAAATATGTGTGTTATATATAGCTGTTTCTAGAAAAGAGAATAGTGTTTGTTTCATGTCCTTGTTTGATCAATTATGTCAGGAATATTAATTATGATTTCATTGGTCCCTCTGTTGGGAGCAGGTCCACATTTAGAAGATGAAGATCTAAAAGTCATCTACGCGGTAAAAACGAGTAAAAAGTATAAGTGGGATTGTCTGTGTTTCTGTCCATTGCACCCACAACACAGGAAATCCTTGTGCGATTAAAGACTTAAATAGACCTGATTTGTACTGAAGTGTCGAAGCATTTATTTTCTTGACCTACATAAAATCCATAATTTCCTAAAACATTTTTGGATACTATTACGATACTTTTACGACTGCTACGTGAGCTTAATTCCTGGAAACTAGTTAAAATATCATGTACATGTTAACGTCATTAACTGTTTTCGCCTTCCAGTCATGCAAAAATGTGTTTTAAATTTTGAGCAATGATGTGGAACATTAGGTTACATTTTTTGTGACACTAATATTACAATTTAACTATTTTACGCTTGTAAGCAAGTTGTTTATTCGTTTTTATAAGATTAAAACAAACAAAAAATCCTTATCCGCATCATAAAACTGCCAAAAAACGTATCAAGATCACTGCCAATGGCAATCGTGGAATCCGTGGCCACGAGAAAGGTCAGTGCTTCAACCGAAACATTTTACGTTTTACAAAAACAAAGCTAAGAACATTTTACGGTAATTACGAGTACTTGTTGCATAGTTATAATATCAGGAAAAAATTGACGAATATTATCGGTCGAAGGATTTGTAGGAGATAGTCATTACGTTACAGTCATGCTTAAGTAGTACTAGGTAGGTGTAATTACATGCTCCAATAGAGCCGATTTTTCTAAATCTTTTTACTAAAGCTCTTTAAAATGTAGTAAGATAACAGCTAGTAACGTAACTGTCACATGTGGGTGACCGGTGGAGAAAAAAGTGTCTCGAATAAAACGTCCGGTTATAGCTCACCTCAGCTTACCATGTGTTACAAATTCCTTTACAAACCGTGTGAAATATCGCTTTAGAATATTCTTAATATAAGTTGTGAGGTGTCGTTGGTCGTTAGCCCTCAATCTCATTAGCTTCACAAGCTCAAGGTGGCTCAGTGGTAACATTGATTTTTTTTTTGTAAGTAACAAGTTGGTGACTTTTTTATCGTCGTTCGAACGACAACGTACCTTTTTTTCAGAACTATTTTTGAATTTCTGTATTTAGAGTGTCAAACAGACTCCATAGTATTCTCTGCTGTCTGTCCGTATCTGTCACAAGAATCTAACATGATATCTTTTAAATCGTAATAGGAAAACATTATAAACATTAACAGTATACATAGTACTCGTAGATACAGCAGCCATGCACTGCTAGACAAAATAGCACTTCCTAGGTAGATGGCCCTTTGTAACCTTACAAGAAGTTTTTAATAAACAAATAGATAAGTCTAGATTTTGAGGAAAATGTCTAGTCTAATGAGTATTCATTATTCTAACAATAAACTGAAGTCCGCATTATAAGATACATTTTCCTGCACAAACAAAAAATACAATATTCATTGTATAACTTGTCATACCTAAACGCCCAAGGTATGCTTTTATGATCCTAATAGACACGCATTTCAACGCGTGTTTAGTTATCCCCAACATATTATTATCCTGATTGCCTATCCATCAATTTCGAGCGCTGCGAATAGGTCCACGGTCCATCTCGGCCATTATTCTGAGATATTGTGCCGTCTCCACTCATAAATCGATGGCGTCCGACAATGTATTTGGTAACAAACGTCGTGCAGACAATAGTACATTGGTGTCAAGATCGTTAGTTCCATTCGGACGAATAGCTTTATCTTCCGAGGGCCAAAGGTCAATCGCAAATGTAAAGTTTTCTTTTTCATCCATACATTTCGCACAAGGTTACGAAACCAGGAAGACGTGACCCACTAAAAGACGACCGTAGCATTTCGGTTTCCGTGACGGATTACCTCCCAAACATATCTTTATGTATCTGTAAGGGCATTGGGTCTATTTCTTTGTTCTTGTGAGACGATGAATGCCGAAATAGATTTACGTGGCATTGAAGTAATGCTTCAATAAGTATTTCTTTGTGTTTATCGTTTCGTATAATAACAGTAGCATTAGTTAAAGTGGAAACCTTTGCTACGGCTCATAAGTACCTAAAGCGCCCGGTAAGGGTTCAACAGTTAGTCAAGTTTTACGTGTTTGACAAACAATTGATAGTCTATGGTTATGTTTGCTGTGTTTAACAAACTAAGTGTGTGATTGATGAGTTTGAAGTGTTTAAAAACATTTTAGAATGAGGATCGAATGTCAAACATCTTTAGATGTGTGCAAACAAACACTTATTTAACAAGGAACTCATACGGCTATATCGTTTAGCTTCATATAGTATTTATGTATTTAAATATTAATATTACTGGACTATCGGGTTGTAAGTATTCAATTGTATCTTCTCTGAAAAAGACATTATAAGCCCTCTTTCTTCGTCGTATCCTCATGTCTAAGGGTATCAGGATTCTATGCCCAAAGAGTAGTAAATGGCTATGCAAACACAGTTCTATTCCCGCGTCACCGACCGTTTCGCTCCAATGACCTCCGCCACTGTGACGTCCTAAAACGAGGTCCATTCCTCTCAGAAGGTTATATTATTAGGCCAGGCCCATCATGAAGTTGACAACTTTGCATACCAAATATATTACAAACAAAAATTTTTTATTGTCTTCTTTTGTCATTTCTTACCGTACTTTAAAAATTCAACCAAATTACACGTCTTATTACAGTTTAGTATGTACGTATTCGTCTTTGAGTGCATTAATACTCCTTCATAATATCTATTACAAAAAATTATCGCATGTAATAAATTAAGTAACATTTATGTTAGTTCGTCAGGTATTGAGCTACGAGTATCTATGAAAATCAAATTTATAGATGGAAGTTTTACCAGAACATGTAACGAATTCATAATGACGGTACGGTAGGTACATCAGAATTCAGAGGCAAAGAATAAACTTATATGAAGATGTAGCTGTAGAACGTTCTGTACTTCTGAGTTAATTAAGTTTACTCATATCGTGTCGTGGAATCTAATGTATTCTATTCGAAATTGGTTCAGTATCGGAATGGCTTTGACCTGCTTCGTGTTGGATGTGCGTTTAAAATACATACTACCTTTGTTCTCGAATCACTGTCAATTAACAGCAATGTAATAATATGTATATGGAGGACTGACAGCCGAATAATGTAGTACGAAGGTGTACTTGCTATCCAAATTAGTGTCTATAGGTAAGTAGTAGTAAGTAAGTAAGTAGATATATATCTGTTTTTATGGTAAACATACTAACTGATAATAAATGCAATTAATTATTTTTTAAAGTTTTATATCTTTGTCTTCAACACTTTGTTTATGTCCCGCTGCTGGGCACGGGAGTATGATTAGGGTATAACTTTAATGTTAAATTACAGAAAATAAGGATTAATTTTTATTAATATATTTTTTATAATAATTATGTACACGTTATTGACGCACTGTAGGCAGGTAGTAGGTACTTACACGGTATTAAAAAATATCGTACACAGGCACTGCTTATTTCTTATAGAAATCTCTTCCAGCAGATCGACCGAAGAAGTGATCGTAGAAAATACGAATTAAGCGTGTACAATTATCTACATACAAAAAAAACTGATATTAACACATTTGTATTCAGTGCCTAAAGTAAATTTATTCAAAAAAAGTTTTACGATTGACTGCTTATCTACACAAAATTATACCAACGTATATAAATATGCTATATGAAACATCGCTTTGTAGAAAAATACGTTACGTCATCTAGCAATTAATTAACTACAGTAGTACGTTACCACAGCATTCTTTCGCAAGTCCCGGAATAGCCATCGACGTGGTGACGGGAAGCAAAGTCCGAGAGTACAGCTGGGTACAAATGGTTGCAGGATGTCATGCTTCGGTGACCTCCACGAATGGCGGATGTGTTTCAATCAAGTTATTTGTGGTCTATGGTATTTTCAGTCACCATTAAATCTTGTTGCTACTTACTTTCTAACTTGGCGATTTCACAATCATTCTGTTCAATTATAAGGAGAATTGTTATAATTACGTGGGTCTGGTAAATTTGGATCACGGAACTATATTCTGTCAAACTTTAAAAAAAAAAATTCCCCTTTTCGTGTTTCCCCCAATCGTGATTTTAAATGTAATGAAAACATTATTTACTACAACGATATAGATGCTACTACAACATAAGGTTCTTGCGTACATCTTTTTAGGAGAACATTATCTAGACGGCTTTATTAGCAATAAAATATTTTAACTGACGGCACAGAAAGCATAAATACGAATGGAAACTATTATATATATACCTCTGTTAAACTTTACTGAATGGGCACTGGAAGCGGAAAGAGATGTGAAAAATATATTACGGAGTATAACAGATGAGCATACAAATATACGTCCGGGTGAAAACCGTCGCCCTAATATAAAATATGACACGTCTACTTCCTAATGGAGTTCTATATGTGTCACGAAGCTTCGTTCCATTCCTTACAATACCGACAAAGATGGTTTAGTTATAAAGACACATGGACTTTGAACCCAAGTTTTCAATTAATCAGTGTTTTGTAAAGCATTTTAATTTAATTTGAACATTTAAAACGTTGGTTGTGAAGCTTCAGTTTAATTTCAAGTCAAATGTCCAAAGAATCTTACCGCGCCCTACTTTGACAGTTGATCACTATGAGTCTGTTATGATGCAAGCAAAGCCATCAGACATTTAACAATCGGAAGTGTCAATCGTTAATCTTAACCATAATACCGTCCGTTATCAACAGACCGTTTGTTTTACTGTTATAAGAAACAGCTGTTTGTAGTGTCAGCACTGCTTCAGAGCAGGTCCCTTTTATAAGTACCCTTAGCACCTCGTTATAATGAGCTGTAATGATAATTGTTTTATAATTCTATACAATAATGACTTTAAAAGCAGTGAGAACGCATTTTAATGTTGCGCTATTTAACTGTAATTTAGCTTTTATGTGTTTGCTTTTGTAATTAATTAACTGTTGTTAAGTGTACAATGCTTACTCTTGAGTTAATTTTTTTTCGAACTTATTTATTGAACCGTAAATTTGTTGTCCAGTTGTCCAATAAATGGCGCTTGGTCAGCAAATCTATTTTCTGCTGTGATCTTGTAATAGGTACGTATAGTGTAATGCGGTATTACTTACGTACAATATGAACTACGAACATTATATTAGTATAATGCTTATTGGATTAGCCAATAAGCATTAGTGTATATTGAACTAACCGACCTGGCAAACGTTGCTCTGTCATATAAAATATGAACATAACCTTTGTTCATCAGGGATAATGTAGGATTCTAATGGTAAAAAAATTCATATCGGTGCAGTTGTTTCGGAGCCTATTCAATGGAAACAATCAAATCTTTCCTCAATATATCTACTATTAGTACAGATATAAATTTATATTTAATTAGTATCCAATATTCGTGTATCTATAATAAATACAATCTATTAATTTAATTAATAGGATGGATTAGGTGTATGATTATTAAAAGTTGTTAAACTTACATAACCGATGATAACATTAGTAGCATCAGTATTT
>DWQK01000015.1:0-38627 GCA_018231225.1 Noctuana stator
AAGTTCCATCGTCATTATATCGGAGCGCCGCACCGCTCGCGGCTGTTCACAGCAGGGCGTCCGGTTCGACCCCGACATGCCGCAAACGATTCGGCTGGAGTTCGCTAAAAGCAACACGAAGGTCAGCAAGCCGAAGCCGGCAGTTGCCACAGCCGCGCCAGCCGCACACCCCGCATTGATGCACCCACTCACTGGACGTAAGTAAAGCCGAAAGCACACACCGCCCGGCGCTCGCTCGAATGCTTCCACAATATCCCCGAACTCATCTGTGTATCTAACTAATGTATTTTTGAATACCTTTATAACTTATCTTGAATTTTAACGCACATTGCCAATGTACAAATAATTGAAAGATACAAAGAAATGAATATGATTCTGAATACGCTTTCTCAACCCTAATGGAGTGGCAACGCGTTTGTGACCAACCTAAGATGGAACTTCTGTTTCATTTCAGATTGGCTGCAGATGGGCTGCAATGGCCACTTACCATCAGGTGGATTATTTGTTTGTTATTTACATTCGCAATAAAAAAAAAAACTAAAATCGCTTCACCATATCCGTATGGTACCCACTACCAGGGACAATGGGCTTGAGTACAAAAAAATCATTTTAATTATTTATTGATCTGCCGTTTACTAAATAATTGAAGTAATAATGTTTTTGTCTCGAGCGAACGCAAATTTGGGCAAGTATATGTAACTGCTTACACGTACCACGCAAGCCTAGCTCCGAGAAACAATTCTACCTGTCAAATATACTGTCGGGTTCTTCGCCACTACTCTCAATATCAACTAATTCACAATACGTGTTTTCATGCGAATATGTTAATGTAACATTGACTGTAGTATGCCTAATTAAAATTTAACGAGGTCTGATTAAATTATTCTGGCAACATTCAGAACACTTAATTCAGTCATTTAATTACCGTGTATTAACGAAATTATCAAAACTGAAATACCTCAATAACCATGAAAACATGTCGTGAGCACATTGTAAATAAACTTGTACGTTAATAGGTATTCTAATATCACAACGACGTAAGAGTCTCGAAATAGTCTAACAGCTACAATAAGTGCCTATAATAACGAATGGACTTGAAAATTATACTTTAAGTTCCTACATTGAACAATTTCCTTATTTGTAAAATATTTTTAATAGTTTAGAGTGGACATTTTTTGTAACATTAATGAATAACACGAGCTTTGTCGGCAACTACTATTGGGTTTAAAATTCGATACTAAATTTTAGAATCTACTTGTTCGTCTATTTAACTATTCTTATGTACAAAATTTTATATGTTAATAAAAATATTGTATAACATCCACGTTTTCAATTCCATTCATAAACACAGCTTATATGTATTCTATAGTGTTATCCCATTCACGCATATTCATATATGGATTTACGGTGCAGACTTAGCGAGCCCGTTCTTCCCGGGCGGAGGCGCGGAGCTGTGGCACCACCCCTTGGCGTACGGGGGCGAGCTGCCCACATTGTCGCACGGGCTGGTGCACCCTGCCATCCACCCCCAGATGGCACCGGTCCGTTCTTACCTCTGACTAGCTGCCGCCGATAGGCCACACCACGTAAGTACAAAATATATTAATCGGATATACTAATATGAAAGTACCTACCTATTTCCTTGTTGCCTCAAAGTATCCTCTTTCTTTAATACGTTTCATATATATAAGTTTATATCTAAAAAAAATGATTACTATAAGGCACCCCGTCTTCACAGACTCCTCTGACTCTGGGCGCTTGCGTGTTACCGGCGCCTGCGCTGGGGTCGCCGGGAGCCGGGGTGCCGCCACACGCGCTCGCGCCGCCATCCCATCCCGGCCACCCCGCGCATCCCGGCCACCCCGCGCACCCTGGTCACCCCGCCCCGCCGTGTTCCACGCTCTTTGTCGCTAACCTCGGACAGTTCGTCTCTGAACACGAGCTGAAGGAAATATTTAGCAGGTATGTCTCTGTAACAGACGCACGCTTCAACACGAGTCTCGACTGGAAATTTTTCTTACGTCTTACTCTCACATTAATTAACGGTATAGACTTTACTTCGTATCTATCATTACAATATCCATTTCAATGTTTTATGCAAAGACAGTTCATAATTGTGAAACCAACTTTACTATCTAAACAGATCTGATACCCACTATTACATTAATATATAAGTAATATGACTTTCGATCGCACTTTTGAGTCTTGTTAAATTAAGTTACATTACTAATCTTCTGTAAACTATTATAATATATTTCCAGTCGAAACGCTAGTAAAAGTAATGTGCATGGGATAAGAGTACGTAAAACTCGTATATTACTAAACTATCTATATCTAATTAAATACTTAAAAAAAATATTTAAATGTGACTGTATTGTTCACAGTGCATGTGGCACCGAATATCACAGTATGTCGTCATTGCTGGATAATAATTTATTTTCTGATGTGGCCTAAACCTCTCACACCAATAACAAATCTTAGAAATCACTGTAATTCAAAGTAGCTCTGAAATTTTCGATTTTGTCGTTGGTGTGAGATCGACGATGCCTGCACCCGTACCACTTCAAGCATGACATTCGAGTCACTTATATTATCTCTACACTTGCTACACACTAGTCGTATGATATCGCACAAAACATCACATAATTATAATGATGTAATACATAAGTTGCACCTCCTTAAAAAATCTATGACTAATAAGTTAATCAGACCAACTTAAAGGGTGTACCGGGCACTGCTGCAATAACGATAAATTCATAAACTGGGGCTATGATACATACGAGCATATTGATCTTAATTTAGAAGTAGCGGTGTAATGAACGGGAACAAAAGACAAACAGAACACGAGACACACGAGAAGTTGGGTACGAGTGCGGGCACATGTGAGTATGGTGGTGACAGTTGTCCGGGGTTCTCGCGTCTGCGGCTGATGGTGGGCGGTAGCGGCGGTGTCGGCGGGCCGGTGGCGTTCGTGGAGTTCGGGAGCGCGGGCGACGCCGCCGCCGCCATGGCCCGCCTGCAGGGCGCGCTGCTGCTCAGCTCCGAGGGGGCCATCCACCTCGAATACGCCAGGCATAAGTTGGCACACAACGGCTGGATTCTCGCACATGAAGTATGCACGCGCACTCTAAGCCTCGATTTACATTGTCGTGCAACGGAATTGACGCGAGATAACCTATTCCGCCACGTTAGGCGAGGGAACGCGTGAGTTCGCGAGGATTCTCAAAAATTTTACCAACTGCATTTTGTTATAAATTTATGTCATTCGTATCACTTTTCGTGAATTCGCCAGATGCCTTTAAAGGTTGCAGCGAATATTAAAGAGCATATTTGCCGTCGTCTTCCCCGTGATGCACGGCCTATTTTAGCTAGTTATGGTTTGTGCATTTGTCACATAATTACCATGAAGTATAATTACCATTATGTATTAAACACAGTATTATATAAAACCTCGTTTAAAAATTCGCAAACATTCCGATGCGCGGCAATGTAAATTGAGAGAAAGCTCTGTTGAATAAACGCGGACCCCGAATCTATCGCATCGCAACCCGCTAACGAACTTTCAGCGACAATTGCTCCCTTTGTAAAGCTCGCGAAGTCTAATGATAATGTAATGAGTACGAGCGCCGACGACTTGCGTCAGGCCGACATAGTGAAGTTTTCGGAATTAAAGCAATAACGGAGCATACCTGAGTCGGGGTCTGTGCAATATCGAGTATTGGTACTCCCAAACTTTGGATTCCATATCATGAAGGCGTTAGAGTTTATGAACTAATACTGTGGTTTCCAAAGTATTTAATAGTTATATAATAAAGTTACTAATGTCTCACCTTGCACCACGCACAATAGTTACTACATGCCTGTTTGACGATAAATTTAGTGAAAATTAATGTCTGTTTTAATATATCAGTTAAGTACTCACGAGTTTGTGTCATTGCCAGGGAGCCAAAGGCGGAGAAGAGAGCGAACAGCATTAGTTCGTTCGTGACTCTCGGCACTTGACAACCGGCTGACTGAGGAACGCGCTATCTTGATCCTCGCATCGGAATCATACCACCAGGAGATGGGGCAACACTTGCATGCTGCAATATATGTCACCTGAATGGCTAGGATCAAGACAACAGCTAAATCTGATTCTGTTTACATATCATGTACGGGTACATTAGTGATTGCTCTCATCTCCTCTACATTTTCTTTTTGTTTACGTTTCAAACGCGTAGAGGGTGTGGTGTGTTTTGTTGATACCAAATTTAGTGTTTAAATGGGTTATTTGTATTATTATTAACATTCCAGTTTTAATGTTTCTCGTCGGCGATGAGAATATTAATCGAAATCATTATTTTTCCTCTAAATGTAATCTGTTTATTTAATATCGTTTTATCGTGTAATATAAGATTTATTTACAACTAACTTATTGTATGAGAAATGTTTGTATATTTGTTTTAATGAGGCCGATGTTTACAACTGAGAGGATTTGTTATGAAGTATAGTGTAATTCCAGAAATTAAACATTTTAGGATAAATCTCATTCGAATAAGCTAAAAACCAAAGGTGCCCTTCATAGAAAGATTACGTTTTGTTAAATAATATTTCAAGTTGAATGATTTTTAATGAAGTTGTATTTAATGATAACGATAATTTCGTTTAAGTCTCAATAATATTAGCGTATTTAAATGAATTTCATGACTATTTCAAATTATATTTACCTAATGCTTTCTTAGTAATTTTTATATTGTTCTCATTCACTCGTTAAAGCGCTGGCACTCTAGTGTTGGTCATACGATCCTTTCTATCTGTAAATGGTATAAATGCAATAATTATGAAATATGACGTACTGACGCGATAGGACGGTCCGCTCCTCGGTTCCGGACGACGCGCGGACGACGCGCGGACGACGCACGACGCCGCACGGGCGACGCGCGACGTCGAGTGCCGCGACACACAACACTGGCCGCCGCATGGCTCGCATCGTATCCCTCGCTGTACTTGCTCGAACCCCGACCCGCGCTCTCTCAATCCACAAATACACGCTCATCTTTCTTGTGCCTTGCGGAAAACTTTTTTCCAAATCTTTGTGATTCTTTATTCAAAACGATTTCTTAGAAAATTATATCTTTACTATAATAATTATTATGGGTTCCTTTAGACGTTACTATTTGTATACGATGCGATACGATCGAGATCGGTTCAGTCTTGTTGCGAGAATTTAGCCTTGGCCTTATGAGAGTAAAATAAATAAAAATAAGTGTAATCGTATGTTAATT
The DNA here is from genome assembly GCA_018231225.1 of Noctuana stator. Classification (NCBI taxonomy): domain Eukaryota; kingdom Metazoa; phylum Arthropoda; class Insecta; order Lepidoptera; family Hesperiidae; genus Noctuana; species Noctuana stator. The sequence goes on from DWQK01000015.1 coordinate 5,265, forward strand.
AGTAATAATTAGTCGGCGACACGCGCTCCTACTATCCTCGCTGGATAGTAAAAACGGTTATTCTATTTGCATGCTTTGACGAGCTTTTTGGAAATAATCTAATTTAAAATTTAGTAGTTACTTTTATTGTGTAACCATTAGGTGAATATTATTAATTAGATAAGGGTATTTATTGTAGAAATTCAGTATAGTTACTTAACTATTTAATGAAAGTTATTCGTACATAATAATCAAACGGTGTAATGAAGCTAACTTTACTGAAACGTTAGGTTAATCAAATGAAAAATTAATATATTATTTTTATTTTTAGCTAGTTGACTATCGCATGCAGAATGGACAATTAGTTACCTTATGTTCGGTGAAATGCGGTGACATTGTAAGTTACTTCAATGCGAGATAGCAATAAACCAAAAATAAGATCTTAATGTTTATATAATAGGTATATAGTGACGTATTCTGCTGATGTAAACATGTAAAAATTATAACAAAAAAAAAAGTAAAAAAAAATCCCTGCTTAGGCTATAATAATAAGGTTTGAATATTCGGAATAAAATCTTAACGCGACAGAAATCTTTGTGGTATTCACGCGAGCGAAGTCGTCTTGAGGCAGTAATTCCGCATGTGAATTCTTATGAAAATCTCTTAGTCAATATAATAGAAATATCGTCAATTTTTGACTTAGCGAAATTTTATACATTGTTTATAGTAACTGTAACTTTCACAATATATATTATATACAGAACGTCATGGCGTGTAGACCAAAGATAAACAATATACATTATTATTAATACTAACCTCAGTGCGTACCAAACTTGTATTTTGTAGGGCGCGCATAACTGGTGAACGTGTTGCGTGGAAAACGCCGACCAAACTCTTGTTCTTAAGAGTTTGTTTATGCCAGACAACAATGTTCACCAAGTATCAGGGTCGATAGAAATTGTCATGTTCACGTGTTGGGTCCAATATTTGCGCAAATGTCTATTGCAGGTTCCGTCGAATCACATACCATTGACTCGACTGACAACTGCGGACAAATATTATCCCCAATATGTGGATGAATATGTCTTATTTATTACATTATAAATATAAATATTATTGTAACATCTTATATTCATTTGTATTACCTAATCTGTTGTAAAGTAAAATTTATTTAAACTATATTTCAAAATTTTAAAATATCTGTTTATCTTGTATTCGTAAATCAATGTCAGTTATAATAACTAAGCTAAGTCAATGTTTACTTATTTAATTCGACTATATAATATGCTAATTTGTACGTAAGTATTGTGTAATAGTATAGTAGCGATCTCCCATACCTTCGGCAAGCGGCGGCTTTCGTCAGATTTTGAAAATCATACAACGAAAAGTTTTTATTTCTTTTCTGTTGTAGCACCTCATATCGTGCAATGGCTTCGAGGGACATCGTGGAAACTTCTGATTCCTTTATCCATATGAAAATGTTATTACCAAGACTCTTTTTGATGTTAGGAAGATTTAAGCACGTGTGCCATGTGAAGCAATCGCACAGTATAAGCGTTTTTTTGGATACCGGGCTCGTACAGCGTCCAGCGGGTACTGTTGTGGCCGTAGGAAGCTGTAGGAGCGAGGGACAAGGCGGGCCGCCGCTGCCGCCATGATTCCGTCCAACAACCGTAGATAGCGAGTAAGAGACGTCCAGTGGCTGCGGACACGGCTACGTCACCTTTTGCGGGACTACTCGATACATATCATCGTGTAATATTAATATGTAATTAGAAGTAAAGAGCGGTTTCATAGAGACGTTTATTCTGTATCCTCGTCTACTTCTTAATGCAATCGGCTACATGTCACGCTGAGGTCTTTTTCAAGTTCGGTTAGGAAACTGCAGCTTGGCAACAGAGCTATTTTCAGTCCGGCTGCGCGTTGCGGACAATTTACGGTGCGAGGGTTTTGTTGATATTTCCATAGAGATTCTCGCGACCGGAAAGCTTTTAGTTGAGTACGAACTATCGAGGCATTATGCACTAAACGTACAGTCGCCCGCCGCAACGGCAGACTCGGGCTATCTGATAATAGCTCCATCTTTGCTTATTCTTCGCTTGTGTAACAATATGTCTTTTGTTAACTGAAGTTTTGGTTTTTTTACACCTGCCACGGTACTATTTTTGTTAACGTTTACTGTGAAATCGAGTGGATTGTCTGTAAAGGTCGCAAGTGGCGACCGAAGATGCGTGACATTGGCCCGCATGTGATAGGGTAGAGTAGGGGTGTAGCATCGCCTTGCAAGTTAGGTTAAGTGAAGCGGTATCACACAAACACCGTGCATCGGAAACATATCAATTCTGTGCCCCTTAATAAATTTAGTTAAATACTAATCTAAGAGATACATATGAATAGCATAAAAAAAGAAAATAATCGTTCGGAGTATCAAATACATAGTAAGTGTTGTTTTCGTACGTTGAGAAATTGAATATTACGTGAATTAGGAATATTGTGTTTGCAACGTGATCGTGACGCATAGTACCCGAGTAGTGTCGCGCAATTTACTTTACTCGTCCCAATAGATCGTTTTAACATTATTTTTATTGTTATTTCCTAGGCTAAAGGATGATATGGCTTAATTACCAAAATATTTTTAGCTGTTCGCTTCGGATTTCAGTATTAATGGTTTTGTTTTAAAATATCGGCAACAAAAGTGTTAGAACGTTGCTGAAACTTATTTGTATATCGAGCAAAGTAAACAATACAAACTATATAGATAGTAATTAATTGTTAGATTTGTGTGACTTGGATTATTTAACGCTTTTAGAGCAATGGTAAACTGTTATTGTGGTTTAAGAGAAAAACATAATGACATTGTAAAAATAGTGATAAATTTAGCTTAATTATCATTATTACAACTTTTATAGATGTTCATTAATTTTCTTTTCTTACTTCATTGAGTATTGTGGTATTGGAGACGTCATTGTTAATTCAAATAAATTTGAGCTCATCCTCAATCGAAGTTTTTATTCAACCGATATCCCTTTGAATACTGAATCGCTCGAGTCTCCAAGTACAACTTTCAACAAACCTATAAAATTTCTCCATATTCAATTTTAAATTAAATTACACTAACTTTTTCAATTTTCTGAAAATACTTTTTTTGGATCTTTTGAGTTCCGTTTACTGTTTTATGGAAGGAAGTATGTTCAATGTTTATAAACATATTCTTGTAATATTAAAAGTTAATAGTAAATTATATAGGTATCTAGTTTAGGATAATAATTAGATATAATTTATTAAATGAAAGTTGAGCTTTGAACTTGCTTTGTAGACTTATCGCTTTGGATAGGGAGTACGTCATCTTGTAAAACGAGTTTGCAAAGTTAATGCATATTTGTAATTATATTGTTCTTATAAATTAGTTTTACAAAGAAGGCGTAGTTAAATGATGGGCATGATGCTATAAAGTCCTAATTTCGATAACTTTTAATTTATGACAATGTTGTATTTATGTCATTATTAGTTTTAATGCATTATAGGGTCCAAAGATTGGGAATAAACTTATGTGACAAAATACTATTCTTGTTTCCTTATTACTGGTAGATTATTTGTAGTGTTTCCATAAACGTAGCGATAAAATATACTATTAATTGAATGGAAGTATTTGAAAGGAACTGCTAAAATAACATACCTAAGAAATCAGTAACTGATATATTTCTTATTAATTGGCCTTAATATCATCACAACTTTTATAACCTACACTGTACCATGTCAGTGGTAGTAGCAATCTTACTACTTCTTATCATAAAGAACGAAGTTTGTATACTTTCTAGCCAAACCTACCCAAACAATATAGGTACGAGTACCACCACAAATATTACAACTTTTAATTTTTGATATAATAATGGTAATTCAAGCTCTACAGTAAAATAGTTTTTATGCCGTACACACAATGTAATGGTAGTAATGGTACACACAAATTTCTTATTTGAATTTTCTCATGAGGCATCCCCAACTTAAGGAGTGGTGAAAAAGGACATAAGTATTTAATTGAACGAGCAACAAATATGGCGTTGTGGTTACAGCAGCTTTAATACGTTATTAATTATGAAAGAATAAGAACAGGTAAGAATAATGAATGTACAGATATAGACATATAGACGTAGCATTCTTGTTCACATATGATCTGATGTGAAGTATTAAGTAGTAAAACCATTAAATAACCAGGTTGATATACCTGCACTTAAGCAGTTTAACCTCTTATCAATGGGCCACTATATGATAAGAAGAAAACATTTCATACTTGTACAAAACACTGCTTGTAAATCATTTTATAAAGTAAGCTCAAACAACCAAATATGCAGTTATTACGATACAAAACACGTAAATAAAGAAGTTTATAAATAAATGGTCATTTTATCTACAGAAATAGGTACTTATATACTATACCTCCCAAAAGTGTCAACCGACGTTAAAGATAGCACAAGTTTATAGCAAAGCCCCAAATACTAGCAAAGTACCCTCAAATAAAGAAAAAAGGTTTGAAAGTTCCAAATAACGTCCAGTGTTATACCTACACTACGCCAGTGAACAGTAAATTGTTTGTCGGGACGGCTGGCCGCACAGGGGAATACACTGCTCACTCTACTTCGAAACACACACGTTTGAGTTTTCCGTTCAAAGATAAAAATTGGTGTAAGAGCCAATACAGTGACATTTTGAGAGACTTCCAATCAATCTGAAGAGAGCGGTTTTATTTACACTCAGAAATACACTGTTGGTCGGTGGACTGTCAGTCGTAAATACTTATATACTCGTACGTTCTTGCTGTACAGGTACAGGTTTATAGTAAAGTTAAATATGACAATAACTTTTAAAAGTACGTTGGTTGTAGATATTCGCAGGAACAGCGTTGCTGATGAACAGCAAAACAGATGAAGTCTGGGAACGGCAGACGCGATTTTAAGCTGAAAGGGTGAGACTGATTGTTCATCTCTAACGCAGAGAACAGTATCTTATATAACATTTCATAGATTCATCACATACAAACAGTCCAAGTAGGTACTTTTTTTACCGAGCATCCTCCTACACTCTATGCTAATATGTTTAAGTCAATGCACGAACTCAGAAACAACCTAATTACTAAGAAACTTAGTTTCTAAAACTTGTGTTAGTAATATGCACAGTAGCCGTGCGGCTCAGTAATTATTTAGACAATTTGGAGTTAGCGCGACCTCATTCCGAGGCCGTCAGCAAATTAGTGCGAATACCATTAATATCACATTATCCCAACTTACTCAGTTCACGTGATATCGTACGGAGTGAGGGCGGAGAATTAATTAATTAGGACCACCCTTCTTACCCTTTATGCCGTTTATAAAATGTTACTCAACCTTTACGTTTCGGTATTTCAGCTAATGTAAGTCAATTGTAATAAGTTTAATCTTGCACCCCTCTTTATCACACACAACATACTTGTTTAGTCGTTTTAACTTAAAACAATAACATTTATGACACGTAAATAACATATAGCCCCACCTCAAGACCACCTCGTCAACATGCTCTGAGTTGTGAGCGTGAGAAAACACATTCTTCATTTAAATTTTTACTTTTGGAAATCGAAATCAAGACCGACCAAGAACGATCAACTGTCGTATTTACCAGATCCAGTATAGATATAATTTAAATGACCGTCATTAGGTAAGTATAGCGTCCTAAATTAATAGTTTATTTTAAAATATATCGTATCGTAAATGACAAGAAAAGTTAGAAGCAAAACTAACTGCTAAGGAAAATTAAACTTAGCCACATTATCATTGGAGTCATTAAATATTCATGATTTGGAGAAGATGGTCGTTAATGGCGAGGACTAGTTAATATTTAATAACTGTCTAAGTAGGTCATTGCTGTAGCCGCTGTACACGATAATGTAAGTTAGCAACATTTAGAAATATCATGAGATAGTTTCAGAAAATTACTTTCAAAATCTTCATGTTTTCATAAGTTTTACGCTATCATTATTTGTTTTGTTTATTAGACGTAAGTGTATTTGCAAACATATATACCCGTAAATTATTATGTAAATATTGGTAATGTAACTAATGTAGTTGGTTTCAAAATGTGTAATATGTGTATATCAAAAACAATAAATAATAATTAAGTTACACCAGAGAGAGAGTTGTACCAGAAAAATAAAAATTGAGCCTTTAATTATATTTATTCCACCTGCAATCAAAACAAACTGCGCTGCATTGAACAAGCGTGGTTAGTACGAATAATTTCCCCCTAATTAATCTTCATCAAGCCTTTCAGTACAAGAACGCTTTGCAGGCAAATTAAAGAGTTTACGTAGAATGAAAGGCTGAGCTCACTTCCACCGAATTAGTTGAAAACTCCGCATAGCCGCACTGGTTTCCTTAGCCTGCAATGTATTCTTTAAAGCTCCTAGTTTATTCAAAAGATTTAAAGCGTCAGTTTCACGAAACATTACACCGCATTTTATTAAAGTCTAGCTTGCAGTATGAAAGTAGCATTCCTTGCTTAATTTTTTACATCGTTTTTAAGTGAAATTTTGAAGGTTCGAAAATTTACCTACATCTTACTTCTCGACTCCGTTTCAACTACATTGAGTTTGAGTAAGTATACATAATATTTAAAATGCACTTGAAACATAAAAAATTTAAAAAGGTTACAGTTGTATTGTTAATAAGTACCTAGTTCTCCAAAACTTCAAAGAAAAGTACTAATAAATATTATGTTGCTGGATTTTGAATGAAATAATATGCTAATCAAGTTGTGAATCGTTATTATTAACCATAACAATAGTCCTATTTATTTTCAAATTTATCTTAGCATCATTTTAGACCTATTTACGTTATATTATTTACCTAATTTAATTCAAAATTTTGTATCATCCCAAATTACCAGGGATATTTATGTCATTAATAAATTATTAAAAAACTTAAAGTAACATAGTTCTACATTAGTTCATACACATTATGCTTAAAAATGGTACCAATGGTAGAACAATTACCCTACGGCACCGCTGCGTTTGTAGTACTTGTGGCTTATATTTTCAATTTTTCTTCAGTCTGCCTGTCGTAAAAATTGACGTTTGTATAACAAAGGCCTGTCACGTCGTGCGTCGATACGGAATATAAAACAAGTAAAACTTTAGCCGAGAGCGTTTTATTTTCCTAAACTATTATTGTTTTTTTTTTCTCTTTAAGCCGTGCCAAATAAATATCATATATTTTAGTAATCAACCGCAACCATTTCTATCCCACTGAGATGTCTGTGCCATCGGTGAATCGATGCTCAGTAAGGACATATTTTTTACCACGTTAATGTGATGTTACGAAGGCCTCTGTGTTAACAAACCGTCTTATAAGCCAGGTTCAAAAATATGAAAGCATTTTATAAAATTACGGAAATTATCTACTAACAAACTTGCAACCTTACATGCCTTACAAGAGGTCATAATGTAGATATATTGCTATATCTGAAGACTAAGATGCTCGCTTCATATCAGCATAAAGGTAGAAATGCGTATTATGATGATTCCCTACCGATTCCACACAATCTTTATACGTTTTAATCTTTACTGCCATAATGACATAAGAAGCAGTATAAAACTTTCTCCAGTCACCTGGAGACTCAGAAATAGAGCAAACGATGTGTTTGTTTTCCAACGTTCCCGCAATGCAATAGAACATCTTAACAACGGCAACAACCCACAATAAGAAGTTGGTAGAAGCCTCCGTTATGTACCCTCCGAGAGGAAACTTTTAAAGTACTTTGTCTACTTTGCAAATTGCCTAGACTTCGACTTACCCGTTAAACCAGTTTACAATGAGCGCATTGTAGCTTTATTTGAGTTTTCAATTTATAGCTTCTTCAAAATAATCGTAGGTACTTCTAAAATAACAGACACTTTGAAATTTGAGTTCGAAATCAAATTTAGGTAAAACTTCCTTTTATTTTACTAATAAAATTATTCGTCTTTAAATATACGGCTTTAGACTGGTAACGGGCTTTAAAATTAAACTGAAAACAATTGAGACCTTTTTAAAGTATACCCTTAAATGTGCTACATAACGGCTTCGTCTGCATAGAACATGTAAGTACATATAACATTTACGTTATGTTTTATTTTCTATCATGAGAAAATTATCATTGTGAACCCTTACTGCCTTTCCCTAACATAATACAATAAATAGCCTTCGGCGATAAACAAACATTATGCTGTCCTTCTCATGTCAACAGACACCTATATCTGCTAGGATTACTATTTCTAAGCCCACAAACAAATGTTTGTAGCGAGGCTCATGACGCAAGACATCTAAAGCTGCCTACACCACACAAAACAAATATTACACAGGGAAAGGATTCTTGTGCGTTTATAAAAAACCCTTTTACCGCTTTGTTTTTTCAATTTTTTAGGTTAAATCTGACATTTGTAAATAAATATTGATGCCTCAAAACCGAGATTGTAGTCTAGATAAGTAATAGCTACATTAACATTCATTTATTTAATAAGTCTTGTAAATAGTAATACAAAATGTTATGGTATCCGGGGACGGAGACTCTTGGTTACCGCAACTCTCCAAAGTCAAAAGAAGGCTTATTAGAAGGCCGACTAAAGTACATACAACGAAAGGTGAAACCGATATTTCTGGCATGTATAAAAGTCTAGTACAAAGATTACTTTATTATCGATAAAAACAACGTCAAGAGGGACATAACTGTACTAGATACTTCGAAATTATTTCACGTTACAGCGTAGAACAAGAATATTCGAAAATAGAACTTTGATCCCGTTAAGCGTGTATCATTTAGTCGCTTCGACGTGTGGCAGACAGATCCCAGATGCTTATCCAAATATTGCAGCATCAAAGAAGTTTCGGTTACGATTAGTTGGAAAATATCATCTTTTTAAATATTCATTTCGCCGTGGCACTTTACATCTTAGTTTAAGAAGAAGGTTTATGAGTAGATTATGAGTAGTAGTATTATGTTTATGAGTAGTATATTTCAGTTATCAATCATAAGTTAAATTTATATAATGCATTTAGTACCAGAAGTAGTTTAGTACATTATATTAATTTTAGTATATAATAACGCAGTATTTATTAAGATATTAAATCATTGTCACTAGAGAGAACATTGAACAAAATTTTTGTTAAAGTAAGGTTGAATGAATGCACCTAACCTAATTAAATTTTAGCGGAGTGCTTGATGCGATATAATTGATTGAAGATTGATGGAAAAAGATGTCGCCGCATCGTCGCATCGCCTCAAGCGCTCATAAACGTCTGAAAGCGGATACGAGCATATTGAGCATGCACTGAACCTCGTGTTACAAAAAGTTTCGCCGCAGGGTATTTTAAAATATCTTAATGTTTATAACTTTTTAAAAAAAATACCAAAATAACAAAAACATTTTATTTTATTTTAAGAATTTTTAGAAAGTTATATGTAAGTATGTCTTTAAAATTGTAGCTTTAAAAAAACCAAAATAATTTACGCTCAACTAGTATATTTACAAACCAAGTTATAATATAAACTAACTTTAATAGATAGTTTTATTTAAATTTTACTTAAAGGCAGCACATAAAACGTAGTAAAATACAGTTCCGTGAAATACCATCAACAGGGAATTGCGTGACGTCTTGCATTTACAAAGTTAGGTCATAAAAGTAACATGATATATTTTATGTCACCATTTCGGTTGCCAAGAAGTTCCTTGTTATTCGCTAAATATTAGTACCAATGTGCTTTTTCGAGGGACTGCCTGTGAGTTCTACATGAAGTTGTTGAATTTGAAGTCCACCAGGCCGCGCTTGGCAGCGTGGTGGACTATGGCCGCAATCCCTCTCATATTTGAGAGCACATACGTATCCATCAGTGGGACAGTGATGGGTTGATGATGACTTACAGACTCAAAGCAGGTGATTTAGGATCAAAAATGCCGCAGTTACAGTCAACGTACTCTTTAAAAAGGTCAGGCGGATACAGTAAAACGGAATCGAGCGCGTGTTGAATTTTTTATCACGCCTTCTGTCTTGTAGAACGAGTTGTATGGATGCCTTCACTCGTTTCATAACGGACTGTAAACAAGAGGTCGCAATTCTGTGCTTCGTGCACATTAATTTCTTTATTTCTCTGTCTGTCATATTGTCGCAAAAGAATCCCCTGACAATAGACCGTTAGTGCAAAATAGTATCTCGTATTAGGTATACATTTGAACGTGTGTTCATAATAATAATCTACATAGATTATTATTATTATTCTTAAAAATAAGTCAAAAATATTGTATTTACTAACTGTTCAATGTACCTATTTATCGTATCGGATTTTTATCATAATATATCTACATGATAATATAAAGCTGAAGAGTTTGTTTGTTTGAACGCGCTAATCTCGGGAACTACAAGTCGGATATAAAAAAATATTTTTGTGTATGATAGCTACATTTATAAGGAAGGCTATCAAGCATTGCGTTACAATTCTTAACGCAGGTGAAATTGGAACACAGCTCGTACAAGATATAGATCATTGTCGCTGAAAGTACTTTCTTGTTATAAACTAAGTAAGTCAAGAAACATATTTTGTTTAGCAAAAGTCCAATAGAACTCTAAAAAGAAGACTTAAGGAGATTCCGTATTGACTATCGAGACGGCGCGGCGCAAGCGGAACGTAGCGTCACGTCCTCACGACATAAATGCACAAAATGACACAAAGGTAAAAAGGACCTAATGCGCACTTGTGCCGATATAAACGTTTGACATATCAAAATACATGAATTTTATTGGACTTGAAAAAAGGGAACGCTGGAGAGTTTTTAAACTTAAACCTAACCTACACAGTTTTTCTGGGTAATTTTTAAATGAGTTGCTGGAAGGAGAAAAACTGTTTGTAACATTTTCCGAGATCCGAACATAGCGACCTCCAATTTCAATTTACGAACGATGTAATAGATAATAATAAAATATTTTTAGACCGCCGTTCTTATAACTTTCATTGTCCCGTTTTAAAAAATCTTATATTTTAAAATTAAGGTTCTCTCACTAAACAGTGTTCATTTATAGTTTGATAGATCACGTAAAAGAGTTTGATTGTCTAAATAAAAAAGGTGCCGAATTTGTAGAGACTTTTCTAACCATAAACGAGAGACGGTAATCATATATCCCTCACAAATTATAATAAATTCTGTACTGTTATGTTTCCGTTCCGTTTATGTTCCGAATATATTGATCACAAGATAATAATTCTGCATAAAATTATGGTTTAGTCTATAAAAAATATTTTGTAATTTATAAGCTCGAAATTCGCAGCAAACCGCTGCAAAGTGGCAAGGGAACGTCACAGTGACATCAGGACTGTTGACGTCAGAACGTCACTCTCTCGAGTCCGTTTGAACTGTGAATGGAAAAATGATGAAAATATAAGTAAGATACCTTTTATATTATGTTATCACGTTGGCAGGAACTGTATAAAATTAAGCTATGAGGAAGTTTTATCGCTCAACTTTCAGTCTTGCTCAGTCAGACAAGTGGCCAGTAATGAGCGATAAATCACCTTAGTTATAGTGACTACATCAAAAGGAGATGACGCAGATCTCGAGCCTGCGTCATGCTCGAGCAACTGACCCAATTACACTAATTACAAACGGAGTCAGGCAAGACGCAACATTTTACACTTAGTCATAATTTAGTAGTGAAACAGTATTGCGAACACATTAAACGCTTGTTTACAATGGAAGTCATGTTTCCATTTTTGACGAACGGTTAACCAAGGATAATAAATCCTACCTACTTTAATCATGTCGATTATTCCTTACCCCTTTCAAAATTACTGTTAAAGATAATAATATACATAAAAGACTCTGAGATAGCAATTTGACCTCAAAAATAAATTATTAAATTAGGAAAAGTTTGAAGGAATCCCTTTTGCCGAAATACGTTTTATTTAGAAAAAAAAGAAGAAAGAATTACCTACTTCTAAAGAATTTAAGAATAACACAACATTTAAAGGTTGAAATGGCAAGAAATGGGATGACATATAGCAGTGGCTAAGTCCCCGATAGCCAATAGTAGGTACTCATTTTCTCTGCTAGCCAGATAGTCAGGACAGTTCTTACAAGACATAAAAATCATCTGGACTGAATTTTTTTAAGTACTGGCATAAACATTTGTTGTGCTTATTTCATGAATTATAACCACTAGTCTGAAATATCACAGTGAATAACCAAAAACATTTATTGTTTTCATATCCACCCAACCGCAAAACATTGGCGCAGCCGTGGCTTGTAGGTAGAACGAATACACGAATCACTGTGGAAATTATAAAACAATAAATTACAATGAAATACTGAGAAATTGAAGGTTGCCTTCGAATTGTTTCCATTACAACTTTATTTCTAGAGGTAAATATTTTTAATTGAATACTTATAAATAGATCTTCACTGAGTCGTCTGAAATTTTTTCTATAGTTACTTACATTATAAGTACATTTAATCGGATAGAGAGATTATTTCTATAAATATAAATTCATTTCAAGCCGTTCATCTATTAATTAAAATGTTCATCGTTTCAATTCAATTCAATATCAGGCGACGTCGAATTATTTTTCTTTCTATATTTATTTACTTTTATGCTGATGGAGTAGATACCTACTTAAAAAAAACAGAGACAACTTTATCTTGAGACCAATTTAAATTTATAAGGCGGGGTTGTGTGTAGACGAGGTACTGCTTCTGTTTGTTGCATCACAATGTTAATGGGCGTGACGATAGTTTCTTCCCAGACAAGCCCCGGTCCTGTCATCTTTAGAAGACGGACTATCACTAAGACATAGATAGAATTATTTTCTTTGCCTTTAATTGATAGTCATATCTATCGACTATACGTACAAAATACTAAAAAAATATTTCTATTCCTGGATTTATTTGCTAAAATTAATATTTTCTAAACTTGTAAAAAAATCGAATTATTTTCTGTTCTTTAACTGATCAGGAGAACTGTAGCAATAGATTTCTTCGTCATCTTAGCCCACAGTAAGTTTTGCTGATATTAAAAAAAAAAATATGAAAATAACATAACAAAAACAAAGAGCAAATACCTCGAAAGCAAAGATAACTCAAGCGCTTTGTTTACATGTTCAGTTGGTTCATTGTAAGCGCCGGTGAACTGGGATGTTTTAATTAATTCCGTATTGAAAAACACTTAGCGGTGCAATTTCAGTTTCCAATTATGTTGGTCTCCTTGCATTATGATAAGGTTTGAACGAATGGGAATAGGGATACAATTTGCAATTAAGAGAAGAATACATCGAATGTGTATGCTGATATTATTCTATTCGTGTAATATTAACTTCGCCGTCTGTATTATTAACGTTAGTAGAGTGGTTCTCTACTAGTATTTATTTATTTGACCCGTGTGGTGCAGTGGTTACCACGCCACTCCACCGTTCGAAGGGTCTCGGGTTCGATCCCCGGAGGGACAGAAACTTAAATGATGAATTTAGATTTCTGTTCCCGGTCTAAATGTTTGTGTATTTGTCTTGTGTGTGTCCATGGCTCCCACGACACAGGGAATCCTAGTGTGGGGTTGTGAGTGTTGACCGTTATTATTAATAAATAGATATGAAACATGCGATAAAATTAAAATATAAAGTTTTAAGTATGTGTTGGCCTGTAAAGCTTGTAAAGTATATAATAAAATTATAAATACTATTCACGCATGAGACATTAAACATTAATGTAAGTGAGATTACAGATAAAAGGCTTAAAATTCAGCGGCTGAGCCAAGGAATGTTGCCAGGCTACGAAAAAGCACGTAAAATAACAAAGTTCGACAGCCTAAAACAGCCGGTGCCGGGGTGAAATGTGGTGGGGTGCGAACACGAATATCAAGTAGCGTGGTACCCGTACCGACTAGTACTGGCGCGCGTGTAATGGTGATCGTGACGTCACGTTCGGGTACGGTTCAACGCCACTCCCGTATCATGAATAACTGTACGTATGTACGTACAACATGCAAAACTCGAATATCCGCCTAATGGCTCCACACACCCTGAATGTATTCAATACAACCCGCGCAATCATCTAACTGAGCCGGTTGAGAATTGCCGATATTAATAAATTGCAAAACCAAACCTTTAGCTCCAATCGCAATCCGTTCCGAATGCAAAAAGAGTTTATTTAGTGCTGCTTCAGCGTCCAATATTTTCCCTCGTTAAAAAATTGCATCACTAGCAATCGCCATTGCATATTGACACTATCTGAACGAAAAACAGAAAAAACAACGCTAGCCTTATCCACAGCGAACCGGGGCGCGTTTTAGCCAGGGGAAATAACATCAAAACAACTGGCACAAGCGTAACCTACTTTTTTGCGATGTTTAAAATATTGCCAGCGTTGATAAACCTTGCCTTTGCTCTGTCAACGTGTTCATAGAAAACAAAGCTGCGCAAAATAACATGAACAAGGGTGAGTATCACCTACTGAGTATGCATAACCACTGACCGTGTATTTCAATATTATGAAGTACATTCTAGTACTCCGCAGTCGTAATGTATCCTCATTTATCCGCAGGCTTTAACAAACACTCAAGATCAAGTTGAATCTGAAAATAAAGAAGGTACATTTTTCTTTAGTGTCACAAACCAATTTATCCATAATATATTTCAAACAATCCAAATATAAATCGCGAAGAGAAAAATATTCTAGAACACATATTGTTACCTCTCTTTATTATTACCTCCCTGTACTCGTACATCATTAGAGCGGATAATATGAAAGCATCCATAACAATCGCTTTCGCGATATACTAAGGCTATTCAGTCAAACATTTTAATTCCTCCTTTGTTCATTCTTCTATAAAAAATGCTGCAATGTATGTACCTAACAATTGTATCAATCAATAATATATCATTCAAGTCTTTGTATCTGCTCTACCAGAATACGCTTACGACTAACCAACAAAAAACAACAACCATAAATAACGCTTAGCAACAAATACATCAGATAGATATTTTATCTATACTAATATATAAAGCTGAAGAGTTTGTTTGTTTGAACGCGCTAATCTCTGGATCTACAAGTCGGATTTGAAAAATACTTTTTGTGTCTGATAGCTACATTAATGAGGAAGGTTATAGGCTATCAAGCGTTACGTCACAATTCTTAAAGCGGGTGAAACCGCGTGACACAGCTAGTAGTTAATAAAATGACCAACGAAACGGCAATTTTGAAGCAAATTATTAATTTACGAAATTCAACCACACCACGAAAATTGTTGGTTTTGATAGGTACATATTGGTTGATGCGAAGACACTTAATACTGAATTATTCATTAGTTCCTAATACTTCTTAAAGATTAAAATATACATACTAGGCAGACGAGGTGGCTTTTTGGTGATATTTTTTTTGGTCTAATTGCTAATCTAGAGTAAAATAATGTTGCAATTTTCACTAAGTACAACTAAGTGAAATTTTCTCCCTGCTTCAAGTAAATCAGTTCATAACAATCATAGGTTATTGATTTTATTCTTTAAGTAACCTCGGTAAGGAAGAATTTTCAATGGAAACTCGATTTTCTTCGCTAAGTGAGTTCTTGCTAATTCCGGTTCGCATGTGTCGATGATTGCAACCTTTATTTTTCGGTATTTTTTCTATTGAAATAGAGCAAGCAACGTTTAGTTTAGGCACTTGGGATATTTTTATACATACTTACTAAAATCGCGAGAACATTTCGTGTATACAAGATAAATATCAGCTACGAGAAAATTGCCCCCAAATAGTAATATTGGGCCGTGCGATATACTTATTGTATTAAAGTACCTATGTTTAATTAGCACATATTCCTCAAACAAGATTTTACAACAACAAAGTTTTATTTTCACTTTGCTTTGAAAATTTTATACTTTAAAGCATCCGTTTTTGTTTCTCAAAAAATATGACACAAAATCTTCTTTGAAAATACTCGTGTTTTAATGATGCTACGGAACCTCTAATAAGGATCCTCGACTAAAACAAAGAGAACGATGACGATCCGAGCCGATCGTGCTCGTATTTATACAATGCCCTCCTTCCGTTTCAAGTCGCGTATTACAGTCAGCACTCGAAAGGGCGTATCGCAGATTAATTACACTTCCATGCCTTTTTAACTCTACACAAGCCCGAGCGAGTGGCGCGCAATCGGCCCTCCCTAATTACCGCCAGTAAAAACTAATTGCGAATGGCTGAGTCACCAGAGTGGTTGTTCGTACAGAGGGTAAGCTACATATTAGAGTCACAGACTTTACTGAAATGATTATTGTGAGCCTTTTAGTATACATTCACTGGTGTACTGTATTTATGAATTATAGGGTTACAGTTAATAAATGTAAATAATAAATTCAGTCATAGTTACATTCTTCAATATTCTTTATGCCAGTAGATTTTGCATTCATTCTTTCTACATTTCTAATGGACCGAATGTCCATTAGACATTACTTGGGTGCTGCATGCTGTTGGAGAATCGACTACAAGCTGTAGTAACATGTTAACATAATTGTCATCGGTAAAAATATTAACAACAACCCTACAAAATTAGGTATTAATGTGTAAAGGTCTTAACAAGGCATTCTGAGTAAGGTTTTATTCTCTCACTAAGTACCACCCGCGCTATGCCGCTCGTAGACCCCCGTTATGTACTCACCAATTTGTGACTAATGCGCCTACTGTTTGCGCCACGCGATATTGCGCGAAGTGCGCGTATTTTTGGCGCGTATCAAAAATAAATAAATAAAATGCATGGACATTATGCAGAATATGCACATGGGTGAATATGGTGGATGCAAGGTATTAATTCATCATAAAGACGAAAGATAAATATCTAAAATTGGAAAAAGCTTACTCGATGCAAATAGCAAATATATTAAAGCGAGGTAACTTTTAGAAAAGTTAGAAATAAGAGAAAAGAACATTTGCGACGTCTTAATAAAATTGTTCGCTAGCATCTTCTCTGGCGGTAAAATAGTTCAATCAGACTTTTTATTTCCCCATCGCTGGCTCGGCTGCCACCTGTAGCTCGTACGCAACCAGTGACCACGACAGATGTCCCGTTAATCGATAATCGATACCAAGACAATGTGTAGGAGGCAATGAATTACCCATTTATGTTACCGCCACTGTGATGTCTGATATGGCCGGGAAATTGCAATATGTATGTCACCTCATATCAGAAAGTAGGTATATTGGAGATTAATAGATTAACTTTTTAATAAGCACAAATTACAATGCTTCGAAAACCACAATTAGATAATAAGAATGGAAAAGTAAGATGCAGATTAATTACGGCTAGTCCGAGTACTGTTTACGTAGATAATAGACAGGTACTTCAAGATAGGTACCTTTAAATCCAATAACCAACCATTATTAGTAATTCGGAATTTGCTTATTGAACCAAATGAGATACGAGACCATTTTGCCATTTTTGCCAAAATGTATACACCAACTTAATAATTATGTTCTCTACCATTAATAATACATGGTTAAAAAGGTGATAAATTATAAAGTCAGTGTTTGTTTGTTTTCCAATTAAGCATGTTTCAAATGAATCCCAGTAGTCGACTAGTTCCGCGGCTCATGACACACAAAACCACGCTGCAATTGTTCGCCTCACCATAATGTAATACGACAATATTATTCAAATGCACTCGTGAGGGAAAGCAATAGATGGAATGGAGTCTCGGGTTTTTATTCTCATACAAATGAAATATATTACGATCTTTATAATATATTAAGATCACAGACTTGAGTACCTACAACAAATTCAAAAGTAACGTAGTCACAATGTTTTATTTACTTATATTAATTAAATGTCTCATTATATTATCTACATTTGTCTACTTTCTGTTTATGCTAAATTAATAATGCGATAAATAATACCTATATAACCAATGTTGATTACATTTAACTCTTCACCTAACTTATAACAACAAAGTGTTCACAAAAACACTCGAAAAGTTTAACCAGTCAATTTTACGTGGCTTTCTTTCGGCAACTCACTTTATGTAACTTAAATTAACCGCAGTGAGTGGCCGGCCTAAGGCTTCTGTTGTGGCCACGACAGAAAGGAGCCTGTTTTCTCTTAAACAAGAGAGAGTGGAATAAAACCAACACAATTCCCGGCGCTTTGACGAAAACAACTTCTGAAGACAGATTGTCTCAATTAAATTTAGGGTAACAAATTATTTGTTCTTTTCTGTGTAAACTGATCGTGGTTTTATTCGATACTTCATGAATAGTATTATTATGGATTTTATAGTGGTTCGGTATAAGTGCTTGAATATAGAAGCTGTTTTAAATGTCGTAAAATTGACAAGGCCATAATACTTATGAAAGCGAACCGTCTTATTTGATATGACGTTATAAGTATACGATATGAGTAGTGCTAACACGCACATGTGTATTGCTAAATTAGTACGGATGTATATAATAAATTATAATGAATATAGTAAATATATAAATTGACTTTTAAAATCCAGAAACGGACCTTTAACTACAATTAAACCTTCGTATTAAGCTCTCAGCACTCACAAAAGTCGGTCAAAGCAACTAACTCGTATTAAGGCGTAGTTAACAAAACTTTATATCCAAACATTAAATTAACTCGCGAATGCTTTCAAATATTATTGCGCTGTTTCATTTGTGTATTCAATTAGTCCTCTGATACGAGCGTCACTATTGCCAAAACGATACAATTAAATCGACAAGCTAAAAGCGGTGAGATAGTAAACAGTATAGTGATGTACAGTTCTTTGAATTCCTCATATGTTACAAATACCAATACGAAGGTATCAAATTGAAGGTGGACACAGAATTGGTAAAAGAATAGGTAGCGTTAAATTTTATAGCAAGAGTGGGTCGTTAGCAGCAATGTGCCTGCTATTTTTACAAAGTTACTTCTGAAATGTAACTGGTGTAAGATTACTCAATTAATCAAGAATAATTAGATACTTATTTTCTATCATGCTTTCATTAAAACCTTTGTACGAGTATGTATGTGTATATAATGAACTTATTATAAAGAACTATTTTTATGTGAATGCGACGAAATTGATATTGGATTCGGAATGAATGGAAACTTTGCATTCTTATAAAACATCAATGATATTATGATATTATCGTAATACAATAATTCGGATCCTGATGGAGGAGTGAAAAGGTGGATAGTGCTAGATGAAGTTATATACTCGTAGTATGTATGTGTATAAAGAAGAGCAGGTAAAGGCAGTGGAAGAAACCATAGATTTATATTTAAAATTGTAATGAAATATTATTGAACATATTGAGACTGTTCAAAATTTTGTAATAAAAATAAAAAAGAAACAAAGTTGCCAAGGCGTTTGGTATTTTTTTATTAAAACCGTTTTGCCAGTTAATAAGTTAATTGAGAACTTTCATCCGTGAAGAAAAGTTGAAAGTAACGGCACAGGTAACGGGTCTTTAACAAACTTTACTTGTTCTTCATTATTTATGATGCTTTTACTGAATGTCTCTATAATAAATGTCACGGGGATTCCTAAAGTGTTATTTATATGTACCTATATTCTTGGATTCCTAAAAGATCATTTGCCATAATTTACATTATAATAAACATGTTAGTTTAATAAATGTCCTTTTAAAATCTACAAACTGAGACATAAGTAATCATGAACCTTCTTACTAAACTCTTGACCATTAGAGAAGTTGGTCAAAACAACTTATTGTTATATAAAAACTTATTTCTACCATATGGGCATCGACAAATGAATCCAAAAATCGATATATTTGAATCGTACAAAGGATGATATAGTAAAATAGTAATAGTACATTATAAATACCAAAACTAAAATTGGTACTAATCTGCAGAAAGACACTGATTGTAATTTTAGCTGAAACAACAATTTCGTAATCCTTATAAACCATGTATATGACTTCGAAGCAAAGTTACGAATATAGATACGTATATCACATATTTTATATCACAAGCTATAAACTCGTATGTTATCCAGAAACATTAAGCGCCTGAAATAAAACCCTGTTGGATTTTTATAACATATTGTGTGGACATAAATCCAGGCACCTGGTTATGAGTTATGACCGGTTCTCCAACAATGTCCCGAATTAAATCACCCGCTCGGCTATAGAATGCTGTAGTTGTCCATTTTGAAGACGGCCGAGAACCGACTAGGCCGCGAAATAGGCTAGGTATTTAATTCACTAGGTGATGTAATACAATCATGAATGCTTCACGACGAATTCTGAGGGTTGGGTCGCGATGGCACCCCTCCCTCACCTCCCTAGGGAACTGAACAAGTTCTACCACTTAACAAATATCTTTAAAACAGCGGGTGGTTTGCACACTTTGTCACCTTTTTAAGACACAAAAAAATAACTAGCTTCATGCCGGACAGGCAAGCTATAAGCCGTAATGTTCTCAAAGTTCTGCAACTGTATTTGGACTTACTACAGTACCAGTATGTATTTGGGAATCGCAAGTCGCAGTAGAAAATCTTCAAAAACAACGCTTGATATCGTAGCGGATATACTGAATTGATATGAGAGTATGTAAGAACAGTCTCTAAGCCTTCACGGATCCTCGAGAATTTCCCTTGTGCATAACGTTTATAATGCTAGATTGAAGGCATTTTTATAATAAACATTAATGAAATGATTACAGCATGATAAGCATGCATTGCTTCATGCTAATAAAGTACTAGCAATAAAAAATCATTAAATGCAGTTCGATATTGCAGGCTTATAGGTCCTCTTATTGAATTACTGTCTTTCCTCAACTTGCCCCTACTCAAAAAAATCACTATATCTAATCATTATTATTACATAGGTTTCGCATTTCAATAATAGATCTGTTGGTTTCAACGACGTTTTTCATGACAGCTAAGCGACTTCTCGGGTCAACCACAGGATCTTTCGGTCCCTGGATCTGTCTCTACAGTATTGGGTCAAATTGATTAACCAAACCCTTTTATATTTACATCAGCTTTCCATTCCATTCCACTTTCATTACTCTGTAGGTTTGTTATAAGAGTTATTTATTGGAAAACAATAATATTTAAGATCAATGAAATCAACCAAATTTTAAAAAATTTTACTCTTATTAATTAAATGATTTTACAATCTTTTATAAAAATAAATAAAATAATTACAAAAATAGTTCCTTTTATAAAGCATTAATATGCAAATGGTACATTTATACATAAAAAATTCCAGTTAGTTATAGTAGGTATTAGATACTCTGGAATAGATATTCCAAAGTATTAAGTACTAGGTCAAATAAAACCGGTCTATTATAAACTATATGAACTAAATGAATCATCGAAAAGTTAAAGCGTAGTTACAAACGATCCCGTTTTCCCTTGGTCAAATAATTCTCAGTACGCCAGTAAAGTTTTTAATTAGACACTATTCGTCCAGTAAGCATAATATGTCGAACTGCCTGCAACTCTGTATCCCAAAACTGTTGTAGGTACTCCGGTATTAGAGTATAAAAATTCTTTACTTTTAGCAAGACAGCCAAGTAGGCCATGACCTGTTATCTACCTAATTTAATCTTAACCGCAGTCGTGTGAATTTAAATTAAGTATTATTCCTTACATTTTCTAATGTTAAACAAATAGACGCGCTATTTAAAATGCTATCCTCGACTTTTTCCGTGTTTACTTGAGATAAATATGTTTCAGAGGGAAAGTCGAATATTGTGACCCTCCACATTTACCCCACATTACTTTTATTTACGTTAATGTTAGTAGGTTTTTAATTAGCTTGTGGTGACATTCGCGTTGTGTATATTCATACTAATGTGTTAAATGAATAGAAATAGGTACCTAAACATTTTAATGTTTTTATTTGTCACTATCATAAAAACATCATCTCATTGCTGGGCTTGGGTCACCTCCCCGTCCCAGAAAATTTGTAAATAATTATGAGGCTATGTTCATATAAAATTGCAAAATGTAAAATTGGTAATTGGCTTTGACTGAAGTAATAATGAAGTATTAGTAAACTGAAGTATTTTGCTGTTCAAGTAACATATTTTTGTCATTATATTTGTAACATGTGTACTCAGCTTATTATATTTGTTTATAGAGACAAGGAGTAAATAAATATGTACCTACATAGGTAGGTCCAATAATGAAACATAAGCGAGTCTACACGCCAAACACGGAGAAATTATTTCGATTTATCTTTTTCTTTTTATATAAGTAGCAAACGAACATACCCTCTCATGCCCTACCATATTTTAAGCGTTTACCCATGGACATCTAATACAAGTTCTTACATAATAACTTACTTACTTACCTTCTGTTCGGTTTTATAAAACCTTCTATATAAATTATATAAAACCTACTCGTATTTACACATTTGTTACACTACTTATGTTTATACTCACCTCCTTTGTGTTGATATGTTTTAGAGGAAACCACAAACCACAACCTTGTAGCAGTGCAAACTTACTCCCAAGATAAGCTTTGTGGATCAATGTTTGACTTCACTAACTGGGAAGTGTAGGTAGAAATAGATTTACTGGTAGTACTGGTACTTGTAACAATTTCTACTGAGTATTTACATTTTATTAGTATCATATTAGGTAATTTAATTAATAAATGATATTGTTCTGTATTGACGAGTTGTAATTGACGTGTCATAAAAACAAATATAGTAAGTGTGGTGCGGTGGTCGCCGATGTATTGCCACTGACCTCTATGATTCTCTGGAGATCAGTGATTTTAGAGACTACTTAGGGATACTAACGTATGGTCTGAGCGTCTGATATCTCTTCTTCGATAAATGTTCATACATTCAAGCTATTATACTCGTACATTGGACCTGAAGCTTTAAATTAATAAATTGCCAAACCTGTCAAAATCAACAATAACATTGAGATGCACTCCAAGCCGCTGTAGTGCTATAAAAATTTTGTCTCCAGTAGAAATTTAATGCAATCACCGTAATTAAAGAAAGATAAAATCTCGACGAAGGAGCCAGGAGTGCCCGAGCTCGAAGTTAATATCCTGTAACTGTCGTCACTCCAGTACCAGCTGATTTGACTTCGAGATTAATAATTAAATTATCTCACTTACTTTTATATCGGTTTACTAAGAATAAATTTTACCCTGTAAAAGGAAAAGGAAGAGCTGTAAAAACAGTACCTAAATGGAAACATACTAATATATAAATCTGAAGAGTTTGTTTGGTTGTTTGTTTGAACGCGCTAATCTCAGGCACTACAAGTCTGATTAGAAAAATTCTTTTTGTGTCTGATAGCTACATTAATGAAGAAGGTTATAAGGTACTCGTATCAAGCGTTACGTCACAATTCTTAAAGCTGGTGAAACCGCGTGACACAGCTAGTCAATGATAAAATTTGTATAGTGCATAACTTGGATCACTGCTTGATTTTGTTACTTATTTAATTGTGGTGTGGTTGGTTTTTCGGCACCTATCAATTAGCCTTATGACTATGCCGACCGAGCTTTACTCGGTATGTCCTTGTAAAATCGTGTTTCGTTTCTAAAATTTAATAAATTAAGATAAGCTAAATAAAATATATCTTTGTAGATCAGCATTTCACATAATTTAGACTCAAAGTAAACAAATATGTTGTAGATGAGATGTAGCTCATGTTTAGTCCAGCGTTTTTCTTATTTATCTTTAATAGTCTTAACTTTATGAGTTTCATTATGACTACATAAGTTCAGCCATTAGTAAATAAGAAAAAGCAAGATAAATTATCTTAATTTTAAAAATATAATTTATAAAACTCGAAAAATATAAAAACTTGTATTTAAAAAAGGCATTTTTCTCCTCTGCTTTAACACGCTTCGTGACACAGAGGCGTGCGAGAATCACGTTCGGGCAATATTTGCTGTAAAGTTCAGCAACAATGTACGTTGTTACCACTTTATTTTTATTTTCTGAACCATTATACTTCTTATAAATTAACTACTAGCACTCATGTTGGATTAAAATGAGGCAATTATTGTAATTTTTTGCTGTGTTATTTTTATGAGTTAGGTACTCGTAATGAGTGACGTAATTGACAATTAAGGCCCTTAGTTATACTGGGTCTTAGTAAAGTTAGGTTAGTTAGACTATCACAGGTTTCATGTCATAATCATACAATTATATGCCGAGATATTCTTACCCCGATGGGTCGGTACTTTAGATACTGTAGATTTCTCTATTTTTAGTGATAAGACAACCTAATGTTAATAAATTAATTCTGTATATTTATTGGTAAACAAAAAAGAGAATTTTGTTGTTGTAGTTGTCTTCATTAACAAAAAACCTTTAACGTCATGGAGCTATGACGTTACAGTTTTTAAATGTATTCAAAAACTATAAATCACAACAATGTATACAAGGAATCATTGCAGCGTAATAATATTTCTGTAAGTTTAAAAAAATATATACCTACCGTACTAACGAAAGTTCTCTTTAATCTGAAGTGGTTCAGGAAAAGTTTTATATCAATGAGAACAGTTTAACTAGAACGCATTCAGCACAGGTCAGTTTTAGGAGCATGAAAGACTTCGGTACTGCATTCAGATCTCGCGGGAGAGATTAAAAAGATCCGTAACCGGAGCCACAAAGCGGGAGTCAAGTCGCTTAATATTTTAAGAAGTGACCGAGTATGCTCTAACGCCGTCCCATTTTCTTCTTATATATGTATTTCATAAAAGATTATGGATTCTGATATGTTAGTTGATATGAATTATATTAGACGGAAATTCAATGACATGTAGCGTCATCTATTAAAGGATTATGTGCAACCATTGCAGCTCTATTTAGTTTAAATTAATGTATCTGTAACATTCTATTTTACTTCTTCTGCATAAAAACAATGTTTTAAAGTTGACTGGCATACATTTGACTGTTTTGTATATTCTACATATAAATCTACCTTGCTGACTTCCACAGATATTCTAGTGTGTTGAAAATAGAAAAGTTTTATTCATGAAATCGTCGGCTCAGGGGGTCTATTCACAACGCACGAGTTTTCTTCCCAGGAAGCAGTACAAAATTCCTGCACACCTTCCATACATAACTGTCCTATGTTAATAATACGAAAATCTTGTCAGTGAACACTATAATAATTATAAATAGATTAATTGTTACAAACAATGTTTTAAGAAGGAGATTTCCAATCAAAGGGTCTAATATTTTGGTTAGTGGTATGTACTTATAGCACTCTACTCCATCGATCCACATCGATTGAAAGATACATTAAAATACGTAGGTACATACATACTTCGTAGTTTCGAACTACTTTCTGGCGGATTCGAAAATTCGTTTACAGTGTTACACAGCAGACCTCCAGAACAGTTTTACGACCTTCGGTTTGCACCACGTTCGATTCTCAACACAAATTCTTTTATTTTGCCTCAACTATAAAACTGGCTGCTTTCATAAACTATTTCGTTGTAGCCCCAATACATTCATGCTAGATACTTCTTGTTTGTAAAAGAGCTCCTAACAACTTTAAAGCCTCTTGAGATCTGTTTCGAATTTAAAGGTGTAATTAAAAAAGGGTCTAAACGTCAACATTGAAACGAAGAATCATAAAGATATCAACTCCTTTACACCCACGAAGCAAAATTGTACCTTTAGTTTGTAATATTCTGTGTCTTTATGATCAAGGAAACGCTGGGGTATGCAAGACTGGCCACATGCGGCGCTACCGAGATAATGCAAGCTTGGAAGGCGGTAATTTAACCGAATAATAATATAACGGCCCCATGTAGAGTGCTTTTCCTTTCCACCAATAAATTCTATGTTATTTTCTTCTTGGTCTAATAATGTTACATAATATAGGTATGAACCTATAAGTACATCGCCAAAATAAGAGGCTTATTATTGTCGGTAAGTTTTTCTCCTTAGTAAAGTTTCGAAGGTTGCATTTAGCTTGCCAGTGCTCTAAGGAAGTTGATAAAGAAATACAAGATGTCTCCGTAGCATAACATGCGAGTGTTTAAGCGAGGTAGCTTTCAGTAGTGAAGGAGAAATGAAAAAGACAGACAGAATGGTGCTTCTTTTATTCACGAGCCGCCAGCGGAGCTATCAGACATGTCCAAACTTTGCTGAGTGCAGCTAGCTTTATTTCCGTTTGACCTGTCTCGTTTGACGCTATTCCTGGAATACCACGACCTAGACATGTTCGTTTCGCCGACAAGCTATATGCAGGTCTGACAGCGCAGCAACTCCTACCTCACCGCTGCAACGACACGATTCTGCACTTCCGAATCTGAATACTTAATTGCGATTATTTTGGCGCGAGACTGAGTAATTAATAAGGCAAATCGGCAGACCTGAACTTGTGAATGGAACGGATTTATCTTATTCAGTTGTTATTCAGATTCGTATATGTTTTCAGTATCAAAATTTTTATTTCTGCTTATAATTTTATTGATTTCTCGTTAAACTAATCGGGTAGGTATCACTTGCAATGGATTCAAGCCGATTCCCATTGTATTACCTTGAGATTTTGAGTTTGTTAAATTACAGAATTTTCTAATTTAGTTAATCATAGAAATTTTAAATAGTAGATAGAAAATTAAAAGCTCGTAGCACACGTCTATACAAAACAAAATTATTAGGCTTAAATTTTGAACTTTATCAAGTTCAACCCCCAATGAACATATTTCATGTAACCATTACCATGATTTGGTATTTAAGTTTTGCTGAAATCTGCTTTGTTAACAACTTTGTTGACTTCATAAATGTATTAACTTTGTGTTAGCACACATCGCCAACACTATCTTGAATTTAAGTCAGATGTATGTACAGTCTCAGAGGACTGCACTGAAAACGCCCGAGTCAACATTTTGTTGGGAAAATAGATACCCTTGCAACAAAATATGGCTATGCAATAAAGAAACAAAGAAGAATTCATTCAGTTTGTATGTTTACATTTTCAGAAATGTTTATATGTAGAGTAGAAGAAAAGTGACACGATCATTCTTTTCTGATACTACGAACCAATTGGTTCCAATTTCATCTACTCCACATGTTAATGGTAAAACACAGTTTTGGGGAAAAGAATATAATAAATATTTTCGTTTTCACACTGCTTATGGCTTACATGAGTTTTTGAACCTTATGAATTTGTAACTAAATAAGGTCCGAGAATCCTTTTCGGGACGTCTCCAGAGACTCATACAGTCTGAGCCAGAACTAACTTAAACCTAACTTATGTATACACTACGGTCTCTGAACTAAACTAGATCGTTTGACTTTTAATATTTATAACTATAAGTATATACATATAATATATATTATGTATTAACAAATACCTACCTAATATATATTTAACTAAGCGTATTAACATTATCTACAAGTTAATCCTTAAGTAAAGCAGATACAACAGGCGGTCTTAAGGCGTAATAATAATATTTGTAAGGGAATATGGGAAAGAATTAATAAAAATCATAAAATCTACCTAAAAATTCAAAATACATCGTCAGAACAATACTTGAAATTTTACAAGAAATCTAACATAGAAATATGAGACAGGTGTCTCAAGTTCCCGCGAACTTGTCAAGATAAAGTCCCGTGACATATTTTAGCTTCACTGAATGACGGCTTAGTTAAACATTCATTTTACGACGTCCTAATATTATATTTCATTATTATTCAAATAGGTAATATATTTATTTCTTCGTTATAAA
This sequence comes from Noctuana stator, assembly GCA_018231225.1. Classification (NCBI taxonomy): domain Eukaryota; kingdom Metazoa; phylum Arthropoda; class Insecta; order Lepidoptera; family Hesperiidae; genus Noctuana; species Noctuana stator. The sequence goes on from DWQK01000015.1 coordinate 32,949, forward strand.
CTACAAAACTTTTTATTGAAAATAAATATTTAATCGTAGGACCTACAATTTCTTACGCCACAATCTGTCACATCCACACAGACTCTACGGGCAAGTCCAAGTTACAATTGCCAAAAATTGCCAAGATATTGATGGACGACAAATGAGATGTAGTCAATTGAACATATAAGATTCAATTCAAGATCATCGCATTACGTGCTTTCCTTCATTGAAATGCGGACTTGTATTATCGGGGTTAGCGAAATATCTACTAATAAAATATAATAAAGCGAAGAAGCCATAACTTGTCATTTAGATTCCATTCACACACTCACGTTCTAAATGTCAATATTTCATTAATTCTTATTTCTTTATATGGTGTCGGCGACCTGCACAGTATTGAGGGGGTGAAGTGAACTCTAATATTCGTACCGCAGTTCATTCATCGAAAATCAGTGTAGCGTAAAAAAGAGCGAATGTGCCAGTCCGGTTGAATAACCACTGCGAATGAAAAACCTCTCGATTGAAATGTTTATTCAAACACAATGGGATATGTGGATTAAACTTTTTATAAAAAAAATAACTCTGCACGAATTCCCCATAAAATGCACGTCCGTCGACATTTTATTGATTTTATTTTGCATCTTCCAACTAAGCCAGCGAGTCATCAGACGAGTGTTGACAATAGATGATGAGTCAAAAAGTGTCAAAAAAATCCGTTTTTTTAGAAAAAAATACCGGTCAAAAAACTATGCAAACCCATGAAGTCAAATTAGGTATAATAACGTAATCAGCAAAACCAACATCTTTTTCGTAAACGAAAATCGTCCACTTGCGCCAATTAAAAAAACGTTATAAAGTAAAATGCCCTCCTAATATAAAGTAAAGAAACAGCGAGTGTTTCAAGCGGCGGTCAATAAGTGAACAGTCCGGTCAGGAAGAGGCCCGTTTTCCTAATTTCCTGCTTTCGCTGTCTCATAACGTACTTTCCGTATTTTTTTATGTCTCGTCGTTTTAATACGAGACTGGTTTTCTGGACATTTTATTTCTTTTAATAAAAGTAACATTTAAATATGCATTGAAGGAATATTAGACGTATGTGTCTGCTGGCTCTGCGCTATACAGGCTTCTACTCTAGTTTTTGGGGTTTAATTTTTGTAAAGGCAATAACGATTTGTTTTTGGTAGTCTTTCAAAGGAATCATTTATTTTTATTTAACTTACTCACTCGTAACATAATATGAACCAGGGAGCAGAATATCTAACGTTAAAGAAATGACTCGACATATCTTGAAGAACGGTCCGTAAAATAGTTTGGCGTATGCCTCTTAAAAAACCCTCGTAACCGAGGGTCCCTTGATGGACGCGCTGCACAGCCTGTTAAACAATTTAGTGTTCCTTCCAAACCAACCTAATAATGTATCTAATAATCATCAAGTTGTAGATATTGGTTTATATAAAAACCTTACCCATCTGTATTTTATAGATTCCTAAAAGAAACAGTACCTTGCCCTCCTCAAAACACGAATATGTACGTACAAAATTTTAGCACGAAAGGTACCTCACTTCTTACTCATTTTTATGTTTTAATATTTGACACGATAATACTTACTACTTAGCGCACCGATAAAGTGATAAGCACCGTATTTTAAGATTAGAGCTTATTTTATTTATACTTAGTCTTATATAGGTACCATTGTATATCAAAGGTTACCATTACACCACACGGATCGTACTTAATTTATTGTCTATATATTAATAATAAATAAATAATGTATAAATACTTGTATAATTTTATTGCAATGAGATTAATATTGATTAAAAATATATTTCATTACCAAGGTATCTTCATAATTGTACCTACAATGTTTGGCCTAAGGACTGATTTTTATATTAGGTATTTACATTTCAACAGATACCTACATAAAATTATTTTGAAAAATGTATAACATTTACTTACCTACTAAAAAAAAATATGAAGACGCAAAAATGAGAAAAGGTTATGGAACATTTTCTCATTTAAGCTAATAACGACACACAAAAATCGAAGAGGCGTCCATCCGAGCAGAAAAACGGTAAGAGCAGTGTAAACAAAACGGCCATTACAAACATCCTTTTACTTTACGAATCGATTGGGAATAACCATCTCTTTCTCAACAGGAAAATTCCATTTTCCAAATACAAAACTGAGAACAGACGACACAAACCTAAATACCTTGTAAGTAAACGAAGCGCAATAAGTAAATAGCGTTCTCTGCTTTGAGGAAATTTCAAAACAAACCGACGATGAAAAACTCTAAACAATTCTTAACAGATTGATATTGTTTGAGTGGAAAGTTTTGCGGTTTTCTTTTGCGAAATAGAAGTAACTTTAAGTATTGTAACATTCACCATTGTACTGCAAATACCTCATTGGCTTTTGGTGTATATTTATTTTTGTGCACTGTTTTTTTTTCAGTCATACATTTTAATGCTAACTCCAATAATTAAGATCTTAAAAATGACAGGGGTAATTCGGATGTACGAGTATGCCTTTGTTTACTAAATAACTTGTTAACTTTGTTGTTTGGTCAAGTAGTTAGTAGTTACAATTTTACTACCACACTAAACAAATAAAATTTTATATAGATATATCGGTATATAGGTTATATAGGTCAACAATTATTATAACTATAAAAATAATTTTACAAAGGACGAAAATCTAGCGTCTTTTTATATCAGTTTAGTATTTTAGAAAATCCGGAATATTTAGAGAAATAACACAAAAGTTCAAATATAAGTATCACCTTTATTGTTTTATTAAATAAGTTTATGAATAGTAGGTATATTTTAGTACGCCTTAATGTATGGTATTTTCTACTTTATTCTGGTTTTATCCTCTTTTGTTTGTTGTATTTACCATCATTCTCAGATGATACATATTAATTTGCTAACACTTCTGGTTTTATACTGTGTAGTGTGAACCCAGTTCTTCAATTAAATTTTTAGAGAAAGTTTCTAGTTCATGTTTTTGTTTGTGTCGCCTCTTGCTGTTCTACTTTAAGCTGAAAGAGGTATTTTCATATACACTTATGTCTTCACACTACTCACCTTAGATCACAACGATTAGGTATACCAATAATAGTACTAATATTAATAGTAAATGTATTTTATGTCAGCACTCAACAAGGTCCGTGGTGATGTGGTGGAGGCGGGTAGTGCGGTGGATGGTGCGGTGGATGGTACGGTGGATGGTGCGGCGGATGGTGCGGCGCATGGTGCGGTGGCGGCGGGTGATGACCATGCAGGTGGTGCGGCGGCGGCGGGTGATGGCCATGCGGATGGTGCGGCGGCGGCGGGTGATGCGGCGGTTCCGGGTAATGCATGGGCGGTGGTGGATGGTGTGGATGCGGCATTTCTGGAAAAATAAAATAAATATATATGACTCAAATGAATACCTACTAGACGTGTCGACTAAATTCGACAGATTAAATTCGATAGATTAAAATCTGTCGTCGTGGTAAACCTGCTATTTAAATATTCAGGTCTTAGGAGGAAGCCATTACTCTACGTTATGCTCCCTGCCCTCGAGGACATGCTACTTATTGTCGCGCTTCGACTGCGTCCTCGCAATCGCCTGTTGTGACGGTTCCGCGCCGCACACATTCAAACTAACTTGACTTGAGTCATACTAGGCTAACCCCAACTCTATGCTGTTTTTAATCACTGCCTCCAGTACGTGTTGTATTTTATCACTGTGACCTTCTCTTTTTTGCATTAAGTATCTCAATCTGTTACTTAAGCTAATGACTTCGCACACCATGCGCACCTAACTGAAGAAACCTAGATTGATTTACAAATAAAAACTTTAGTTTTTTACAAGTAAAAAAACTAAACAAGTAATCATGTCTACTCACTTCAAAACTCCGATCGCAACTGCAGAAACAACGGAGCTCACAAATAAAATATACGAAAAGACCTAAAACTTCAGTTATTATTATACCGATCGACAGATCTTATCTAACACATTGTTATAGCGATATGATAAAATGATTCAGTGAGTTGGTTAGCGTGAATATTGTAATAGATAGACACATAGTTAAATAGTAGGCGTACTTTAAACTGTTCAGAACATTTAAATTCTCAGTTCTCTTATAAACACACTAACAATTTTATACTTTAAGAACATAACATAAAACGCTAGTTTTCGTGTAATTAATTACCTTCTTGTAAAACAGTTTTCATAACTAGACTAATCACTGAGTACTTTAAGGAAGTGCTCGACGATGTAATTGAGCTTGCAGTTTTCACTTTCTACCCAGCAAACCGAGCAAGGAGGAACTTAGAAAACAACTTTATGATATCTTTAGTACACTACTTGTAAACGCAATGCTAATTCTGAAATATTAGGCAAGCTAAAGATACCTATAGGAAAGAGCTTAACTATGGTCGATAATTAAATAGAGCTGTGATAGTTTAATAGTTAAATTTCAAGACATAATTCCGAGTATCCAGATACACATCTCTATTACTTCTTTTACATTAATTCTTGCTTTGGATTCCAATCTTGCGTGATGGTAATCGAGTTGGTACCAATTAGATAACTCTTGCCTTGAATAACATTTTAAATTAATAACATATTGAAGATATCTTGGTAAATTATTGACCTATCACCTTCACCATCCGCATCTTGTGTGTCACGTTGTGGTGGATAAAAGCGTACACGTCTTTTGTAAAAGTAAATAAACCGTTGCAGTGTAGAGTGATCGAATGATGTTAAAAACAAACAGCTTTTCTAATGAATAGGTACTTTCATTGTGATTACTCACGTGTCGATACCTAATAACGCGTTATCATTTCCACGAAGCCAATCGCTATCACAGCCCAGATTACAAATGGACAATCGATAAAAACAACCTTCATTCTTTATCAGTCACAGTTTTATACGAATGATAAACACGCGAGCTTCGTAAATTGTTTAATAAAACATAAATACTTATAATATTATCTAATTGTTTCTTGGTTCTTTGTTCGAGTGAAATCAACAGGTAATTTGCTTTGTTTAAAAAAGTTTCATTATTCGCAGAAGATTTTTTATAATAGTACAACGATTGAATCTAATGTCGACTACTTACGTAATCTAAGTACTTTAGATGCGAAAATTTGTAGTGTACATAATTCTATTTCTTTTTATATAAACGATACGATATAAATGAGACGACACGATAACATCTTTAGATTAATAGTTTTATATAAAAGGTAAGGTCATCGTTTATTCTAGTTTTAGTGGCTATCGCTGCTTCCTAAGTTGAGTTTAGCGTGGTTTCATTCCGCTAATGCATGACATGGATTATTCTGATCGTTAAATTTAGCTTTTGTAGGTCGACGAATACGGTCATCATCTGATAAACCGAGTCAATTTCAAATCTCTTTGCGATATATCACATTGGCAAACTGCGTTGTAGGTACTAATTTGTCAGTAGGTAACTATATATATATATATTATTGATTTTTGTGATTATTCTTTTCCTTCAATTTCAATTGATATTAAAACACTGCGAAACATGTAAAAATATATAACACAACTATAGATACGAAAATATATTTAATGTTTACAGTAATGCCACCCCCACATAGAATGCCTTGCGGCCCCCACTGCGGTACTGGTTACTGCCTGCCACACTGTTACCGCTTCCGTCAGGTATACCCGCCGCCGCACTAC
>DWQK01000016.1:0-38145 GCA_018231225.1 Noctuana stator
GAGAATGCATGTATTCGAGTCGAGATACAGTAAAAGGCAATGAATTTGTTGTTTACTAAATGCAATAGGAATACAGCGATGACGATGGTGAAGTTAAGCTCCCCGCAAAATCGCTATTAGAGTCACGTTTCCATTGTTTGTGTGCGGTCGATAAAAAGCTCTCATAGAACAAATAATTAGTTTCAGAACCTATAGGCAGCGCACTCATGAAACAAGAAGCTTAATTAGCACTCATAAGCTTGGAGCCCAAGATAGATTCAAAGAATACTTTTCTATATACGGATACATCCTGTTCATTAAAATTTATAATTGAATACGCTATAACTAAAACTCCATATAAATGTTTCTGATATAGGTTTCATTTTAATTAATTTTGAAGTTAAAGAAAATTTTCATTTTTTTATACGAGTACATATAGGTACCTACTTTGCTTTTTTCTGAGTTATTCTTATTGTGCTACTATATGGTTTTTTGGAAGAAAGCATTGAAATAATAACTTTTTAAACCTTTTTTAGGCTGTCAATACAAGAGCTGATGGTGTCCAGTTGTCATAAACTGATATGCTTATTTGTCAGTTTTAACTACAACTATTATGGTACTAAGTACCCGTGGACAAAAGAGAGATAAAAAAGAATGAGATTAATTAGATTATCTACTACGGGCTAGACCGGCATTTAATAAGGAATGTTAAAAATTTAGTCTTCACTGACAACACTCTGCAACGCACTAACATTAAATCTATCAGTTAAATTTTAATATTGATTTATCCTATAAACAGTTTGAGATTTTGAATACTAATAATATTAATAAACGAATATTGGTTAGACAAATTGCTGACATAAAGATACTAGCAACTGCTTGTACTCGTATGCGTGATTAACAAAGCCTAAATTAAATGTGTTCAATTCAAGGCACGGCTTTGAATTTATATGAATCAATAGCACCGGGTGTAAACGAGCGGCACTCCTGACCACCTGTCTTGTGCAGTCGAGGCTTTACGTCCTTTGAGATTTACAGTTAATTACACTTAACTATAAATATAAGCAGCGCAACGGCTTTCAACTGCATATTAAAGATAAAGAGGAATTTAATAACTATTTAAATTCTTATAAGAGCGCGCATGTACTGGTAGGGTGGATCGCAAGCGATCTCAAAAGTTAAGCAACCTCGGTCGCGGTCGATGCTCGGATTGGTGACTGTTAGTGGCATATTTCATGAGCGCCATACTTCGGAGGGCTTGTTACGCTGTCGGTCACAGCTGTTATTGACACATTATAGTTGTTGATTATTTTAGTTTAGATGTAAACAATTATTACAGTAACGAAATACAATAATATATTATTTACATACACAAAGATGTAAATATGTAAATATATAGTTTACATTTGAATGCAACATAATATAATGAATTACAGCTGCAATTACAATACACATACCTACTAGCAGTAAATCAAAACTCGATCTATTACAAATAACATTAGTGGCACATAATGAGTTATTTACAATGCAGTTTATTCGATGGCTATCGGTTGTATGGCGCAGTGCATACACACACGACTTAAGCTCCAATAGTATGAGTCCGTGGGAGGTGCCATTTGTAATGTGAAATACAAAGTGCATGAGTTTGCGCGTATTGCGTATCAAACAGAACGACGGATTGATAGGTGACTGCGAGCACGCGAACAGCATTACACCATGCATTTAGGTACGAGTTTCGCGCGCTGTTCTAGATAGACTGATTTTAACCCTGCAACCCTTAATTTTATTTTCTTTTGACGTCAAGTTGCAAGAAAATTATTGAAGTTATTGAACTTGCAAGAGGAAACTAAAATACAATTGGAACTTACTACTTTGCGTAAGAAGGGTACGTAAAAGTTGGCAATTAAAGTTTTGCTTATCTATTACTTATAATTCGACTTAAATCTTAGATTTAATTTTGTTAATAGGCATTTACTTATATTGGTATGCAACAGACATTAATATGTATAGCTAATTATATACGAGTATATATTGGGTAACCTAAACAAATAATTTAGTTAAGTAAAAAGATCATAAAAATAGTTAAGTCAAATTACGCAACAAAATATATAATTACACAGAAACTACGGTAATGTCGTGATACTCATGATTCATTGCATGAATGAACTACCTCAATATAAACGACATCGATTATGCAAGAAAGATTATGATAAATGTGTAATGAGCATTCCTTTTATATCTCAATAAATATTTAATTACGATAATAAATAAAAAAATTCTGATAATATGCTTAATATATACAAGGTGCCTATATAATGCAAACATTTAGTGGTATTAATAGGTATAATAGATAATAAAATTAAGTATATACCGACATAGATTTTTCATCGGTACTTGTATATCTTTTGATTAACATTTTTTCCGAAAATGATCGTTGCAACAGAAACAGTTAAAACAGCACTAATCACAGTGATTATGGATATCATTTATTTAAGTAGTTAAATGTAGAGATAGTGCAAGTATTAACACAATTTTTGAAATAGTAAATGTAATTTAAATTTTGATGTTGAATAATGTCCAAATTACTTCTGTATCAGTTTTATCACTCTCTCACGGTCGAGCTTTCTTAATGGCCATCACTATTTTAATTAGCTACAAAATAGAACCTCCATAAATTTTACAGCGACAGTAGAGTCAATATGAAGTCGATAGAGGCCAGGTGTTGTATTCAATTTATTTGTTGAATTATGTTTTTGAGAAGTACGAGTATATTATTATGTTAAGATAAATACCTACAGTTTAAAAATTGCATATGTTATATAGTACGTAATATTTCTAAGTTTTTATTAATGTATTGATACCTACTACCTAAAACCAAATTTTAGAGGTATTGATTTAGAGCTAAACCATACTAAGATTATAATTATATGTAAGTTAGTATTCTTTAAAATAATTTACTGAGTATTTATCGGTCCAATGTACTAACAAAATGTTGATATAAAAGTGTTTATTGAAATCACTGTGAAAAATGTGAAAATCATAAATTGATACCAGTATAACCTAAAAAACATAATTTTTTTATTAATCACAGTAAAAGTTCCTGAAGTAATCTAAGCAGTAATGTCATTTTTTATTTTATTGTATTTTTGTTAAAATTCCGTAGTGAAAGGAAATTAAGTTTAAATTTTATTCAATACACTTAATTCAAGCTTATGGAAATGATTGCAGTACCTACTGATTTAAGGTTTTTGGTCTCATTCATTTTATAATTTAAATGTCATAAATAAAGTTTGCCAAAACTAGATAAATACAATGCAAAAGATACATATTTCTATAACGAAATCCGAGTTTTCCTGTTGAAGTTAAAGCGCCATCATTTATATGGGATTTCATGTGGAGGGTCCATGTTTTTAATTGCTGCAAATATCTATAATAAGCAGTCATTTGTCGCATTAAATGTATTCTCGACGTACAGATGCGTGGAATGTTCCGTGGGAAGAGTCCAGTCAACTGCAGTGGCAATTATAATAGTTAATTACTGCCGTACTTAGCTCAGCTGTTCCATAAGCATGTATATTTGTAGCAGGACTCGGGATTTTATTATCTTATTATATTGATGTAATTAAAAATAAAAATAGAATCTGCTGTTTTAAAGACTGTCTAAGATTCAGTCATCGTAAACGGTAGGAAATATATTTAAAAAAAATTATCACTATATCATGTTAAACTATGCCTATTTTCTTAAAGTAATTTTTATATGAAAGAAACTATTTAGAGTTACTTACTATTGGAAATAGTTCTATTATATTTAATAGATACTTTCGTACCTCAACATTTGGATGAGAAAATGTGCAATTCATACTATATAAAAAGAATTTATAACGTGCAATATACCTTTCATGTGTAGTGTACGAGTATATCTATACCACAATCAGAACATAACACATAAAGGCGACAGATTTAACATTTGATAGTAAAATAAAATGCATACACATAGCAGTATGTCAAAATAGTCTTCAATTTCAAATTGCACACGAAATACTTTAAACGGTAGAGTTAAGTTTATGTCAACAAAATCCCGGGTTTCTCGGAAAGCTTAGATTCTTGATATTATACGTTGAACGTTAGGCATTGCGTTGTGTGCCCGGCAATTTTCTTTGACCCTGTGCTCGGTAACTTTCATGGATATAAATTACATAGTAAGAATACGTTGGTATCACTCTCGCATCAGTCCGTATAATACAGCGATAGCCATTACGGATATACCGTAGCATCTCTAAAGTACCTCGTAAACGTGTTACACGGCTACTAGAAATGTAATTTAGCGGTACTGAGAAAGAAACGATAACTATCTTCAGATGAATGAACCAGTGTTAGAGCTGTAACAATTTTTGTGCTTAAGGTGTTGCGAAAACTTTATAATTTTGTCATGACACGTATTGTACCTATCGCTATTGGTCTATATGGACTAGTTACATTTTTGTTTGTTGTTTTTATTGAATTGTTTTTATTTTATAATGCAATTCATATTTTGTTATGCATTACCAAAATTCACATTTAGGCACAAAAAGTAAAGCGTAGTATCTTTTTAAATGATTTAAATGTATTTTTTTAATAGAGAAGTAGAGAATAAAATTCGATATCGCAAAAAAAATTTACGAACGTTCAACCTTTAACAAGTAAGTAATTGTGGTGTGTCTGTAGTCAAATTCTTGTCGGTACCAATCTTTGCATACCTATAGTCTATTTAATCAATATTTAATTTATTATAAAAACATTAATAATTTAACTGAGTGTCCCGGTTGTGATGAGGATATTCAATAATTTAGCTGCGATCATTACGATACAGAGCCATAGCTTATTAATAAAATTGATCTGGTGCAGGCGAGAGTGACATTCAAGGCTGTCAGATTTAAGTCGAGTTCAAGGCGATAGTCTCTCTTTCGGATCAAACTAAAATGGAGTCCGAGCTGGCATTTAAATGCCATGCATTTTTAAATTCATTCGACGTACGTAATTAACAATTCAGCTTCGATTACTTTGTCATAAACGCGCGCCTGTTTATCGGCGGTGTCCGTTAGGAAGCTAGTTAAGAATTCATAGCACTATTAGCGTGTAATTAAACTTTATGATTTCTGTGGATATCAGAAACATTAGCAGAGAAATAACATACATTGTTTATGTGAAAGATATTTTTATTTCCATTATAATGTACTATGAGTATGTCTCCAGATGTAGCTGCCGCATTTAATGTTAATTTGGTTTCTTATGTACTCGTATGTAATTAATTATTATCGTAGACTGAAAGAGAATGCACTGGTAAGTAAAGGCCGGCTAGATAGATGATGGAGTCTCTATCTACAATAGTTTCATTTCAATATTTTTCTAATTTGAAAGCTCACGTGAGTCCCATAAGTTAATAAACTTAATATAATAAGTTTAGTTACTCATATATGTTGCTATCACAGCTATTTTATTCACGTTTAATAAAATCAAAAGTTGATACTCGTAGTTAACATGGTAACACTGTTCTATAATGCAAAGATATATTGTTACGTGCTTCATAAAGCATTATTTGAATTGTCAACTAGAAAGTTAATTTTATATAATTATTTACTTTGGTTGGGCGAGCCTCTTCGCTCCCGTCAGCCACGTTCACTCGCTGTTCATTTCGTTTCAAAAGTACTTATCTAATTTTAATTCTTATTTATTCTTTTTAATTTACTATAACATTTCCTAGTTCTGCAATAGTTTACGGGATGCATGCCTGTGAATCTCACAGTCTGTATGATTTTTTATGTCTGCAAAACGTCCGTCCGTACAAAATGAAAATATGTTCAATAGCTTTTGAGAGAACAAGCTTAGTTTAGACAGACAAACGACAGACATGTCGGGGGACTCTATTTTATATAAATAAAAAAAATACATAAGTATAAAGTTAATGCACAGTAGATTGTATATATTATTGTTAGTATCTTGTACATCTTGTATCTTCAGTTCTTATAGCATCAGGACAATTTATCAGCGCTGTCAAATGACATGATTTACCACGCTGTCTTTGCAACGGCTACTTATGTTTTAAAATATACTAGGTACCTATTTATTAAAGGGTGCATCTATAGGTGGGCACTTTAGATCCTCTTGAGTTTTACACATGCACAAACCGATGAAATGTAATCTTCACGTATGTTTTAGCAAAAGGAATTCTGAGCAATTTGGTATCTGCCTTCAACCTTTGAGAGATTTGCATCAATCTTTTCGTTTTGTTGACTGTTTCAATAAGACTCAAAACTAATAATATATTGGTACCATTGACAGTGTTTGTTAGAAGCGGGTGCGATTACAATAAGTATATATTATTTTTAAATGAGATGTAAGCATTTCTAATTTTAATAGCGTTAAGTTACAAGTTTCGATATTTTATTGCGCACATTTGATTACGCACAATTATTATATACTACAATGCAATACAACGTTAATAGTAGTTTTCTTAATGTTGTTAATAAATTTGGCTTATATATTTTTTCTTAATACAAATTGTAATGCTACTATGTTCATACAACACAGAAAATTAAAATTTATGCGCTGTCCGGTCGCGGCTTTGATCGCCTATAGAAATTAATCACAAATAAGTGAGTATTTATATTCTAAGTTGGAATTAGCATTGAGATTCCATTCTCAGATACAACGTATAGCTTATTAAGTATTTAACAAATTCGAATGGCAGGTAACAGGCGACATTAATAGTTGTTACTTACTACACTGACGTATTCCATTTATTAGTTGAGGTTTCTACATAGCTAAGTAGTTAACGCAATTTTGCACTCAACGAGGATCGCCACGGATGCATCCAGTATCCAGTCATCGCCGACAGTCAATTGTCTACGATCCATAATCACAGATATTTAATTATTTATTCCCTCTGCAGTTAATAGCGGGTTATTGTCGGATCTGTGATGCTATGCCTAATTCATTTGAAAAGGTCACCGTTATGGTGTTTATTTTTTTTACTAATTACTATTGAAATAGAAATTATTGTATTATTTTTCCTGCTTTCACTAATAAATAAATTGAATTGTATATACTCGACATACTCGTATCATAAAACTACGAATACCTCTGAATATTGACATTGCAACCATAGGTATCGGGTTATTCCATCTAAACAATAGTATGATCAGTTGACCCTTTTATGACGTCGTCTATTCAGAGATTAACGTCATACGGACACAAAGGGAGACTTTTTGATAAATCGTTGAAAAGAAACAAAGGACGCATAAATTTATCGTCGGAGTGCGGCTTATCACAATCATGATCATGTGCACTTTCTCCAGGTGTCGATATAACATGTACGTACATAATAATATACTCGTACGTACCTAATACCTAACTACTGTTTCTTTTTTAGTCTCACACATTTTAAATCTAAACTACATTATCCATCTCCTATGTAACTTAAAAAAGTATTTAATTGTTCAAGTGTTGAAGTGTCCAATTAGCAAGGACGTTAGGATGTAATTTTTTATATTTTACAACCACCACAAAGGACATAGCTGGTATAAATATTATTCAGTCATTAAATCTATTATTTTTACAGGTTCATTGTAAGATGTTATTAAATAATGGTTAATAGAAAAAAATAAGTAGCTTTTTACAAAAGCTACTAAACCATATCGTTTATTTGCTGTTCTGTAGTAGAAATTGCCTACCTGTAAATTGCTTACATGTGTGATATCTTTTATACATGCTTATGATAGGATTTTGCGTAATACAAACTGGTACATTGAATAATCAGATCAGTGTTGGTAATTATTTATGATACAGTGTGTTTACGTCGAGACGTGATCGACATAAACACAGTCTTTACATACCAAATTTATTTGGTGTTGAAACTTTTTATACAAGTTTAATTAAAAACTTTTACTTCAGTATTACAAACCAAGAGATTATTACGAGTAAAATTTAAAAACTGCACGGCATATATATGTTTATGATGTTTAAATATGTACGTACCTACACCTATTTACAATGAATGATTTGTGATATTTTAAGCAACTTTCTGATAATTCTGGCCTTATACTGTATTTTCAAGGTGCAGAATTTGTACGAATTCGTTTTAAACACATAGTTAATCTTGTACTCGACAAGGTCGTTCAATTATAGCGTGCCTCTGTTTTGATTTCTTTGTTCCGATCGAAGTTTTTATTGGTCGTAGGTAGGTAGTTAATATTAAATTGAATTGGACAAGAATTGCACGAGCTACGTAGTTATATAAATACATTAAAATTTTATTTTAAAAGAAAAGAAAGAAGGTATGGGTATTTCTAAAATAATGGGTAAAGCTCTTTACAATTATTACACATTATTAGTAATCAGATATCTATTTATACTAAGTACTTACTTACCTTAATAAAATAAATTTAAAAATCAATGAAATGCTGCAGTGTTGTGTCGCTTTGTTATAGAAATCCTTTCTTTCTTACTATAGGTACGGTATATGAACACATGTGAATCTGTGAGTATGTATTATTATTTATGTGCTGAATAGTGACCGTTTGGCATTTAGAGGGGTGTCACACATTTAAGTACTGTCTTTGAAACACATCAAAAGGCAAAGGGTTGTTTTTTATTCAGAGACAATATGAACACAAAGCTTTTGATGACCGCTGATGGCCAGTAGGTACCGGCGGATAACTGACCAGTGTGGGAAGAAATGTTTTTCATCGTGAAAGCTTGACCCCCTTCTTTGTAGTTTTATAGATAACTTTTGTACTATTGAACTAAAGGGTGAACTTCAAAGAATGGACACACAGTAGCGTGATTATTTATTTTTTTCGCGATGTGAACGGTTAGGCAAAATAATAACGATAAAAATCTTCTCGGACGAACTTCCCATGAATTTATTTTTCTACCTATAATTAAGTGCACTCGGCATGGACTCCTCGAGATATTTCGTGCGCACGACGTGAAGGGCTTGCACAAGAACTGTTCAGGTATTTCGGAGAACAGCAATGTGATAAATCGGACCCTCCAATTATTATTTCATTCTGTACGCGAAAGTACTCACTATACTTATGGCGATTATTGACCAAAATCGGTGCCTGTGCTCGTTACGCCAATCATACACTCACTCTCTGCCCGGTTCGTTATGTTACCTTCCCTCATTATATGCTCTGTATAAAATGTACGCGTAGGTAAATTTAATTATATGAAGTAGATAGTGAGCTGCCATATAGGTACTTTCATTGTATCACGCGTTACTTGACGGAAGTCCATGGTTACTAAACTAGGTTAAAACTACTTCGCAATAATCCAAACCTTATATCCAAATACATTAAAATTAAATACCTAATCATATATATTTGGTTGCATTAACACGCATGAAACTAAGTTGTGTGAGGACTTTTTGTTGTACCTATTTGTATATAAATATTTAGTAGCGTAATATCTTACAATTTATAAATCTTCTTGAATACAATAAGGAATCCTAGTCTAAGGAGTGTGAATTAGTTTTGCTAATTTTTTTTTTTTAAATATGGAGTACCTACATAACGGCACATTTTCTTACAGAAATTTCTAAATATTTTCTTATAATCTTCCAAAAACTTACGGCACCTAATTAAATTTGTAGATCAGAGTTTACGTATTCATTTATAAATGATAAGGTAGTCCATTAGGAATTTTGGTGATTGTAGCTGTAACGTATTTACCTACTTAAATATGAAACATGACACATTATCTACGACAATCAATCTCGGTTGAATGCGCTTCTCTAATTCTCTTATGAACCGCTTGTGAGTGGGCGCGCCGACCGGTATACCTATCTACCTATATTGACGCTATACAACATGATCTCCTCACATACATGCTTCAGTATAAGGCATAATTTCGTAATTATGTAAAACGGTAAAAAAAAACCAAGTCTAAATCGTTCGATATCTGTAACGCAATATACGTTAATGGCTGTTATAATAAAAGTCCAAGACGGCGAATCTTTAAAGCTGTTTTAGTATCAATCAGTTCACGTAAGTGTTCTACTTTTATTATACAATTAAACCTAGACGAAACGAAATTTATGCATGGAAATTTACAAGGTAAAATTAAGGAAGTAGGTATTTTATGACAAGTAATTGAGATATATTACTAACTGTCAAACACTAAAAGTATGTTAAAAAAGTAGAACAACCGCGACCGTGTATATACGTAGATTGTAGGTATCATAATTATAAATTTTGTTATATATATAAGTCATTCTCTAATACTTAAATTTTTGTGCACATTCAAATAATATGATTTTTTTACGCACATTCAAGTCTCTTGCGCTCTGTTTGTTTTGTAATATAATTCGTATCGTAACATTAGAGTTTGGAATTAGAACTGGGAACTCCAAAGGTCCCATGACGTTATATTTATGGTAATAGTATTTGAAAAATCCACGAAGATTTTCCAGTCATTGATAAAAAAGGTAATATTTTCCGTAGAGTACGAGTATCTTGTTTATGAAGTGATTTTAATGACTGTTTTTGCATTTAGATTAGTACCTACAGTCTATTATGTAGGTATACATTTTAATATACTTAATTACCATTGGACTATGGAATTTTATTTTAGTATTAACTTTATCAAATCAAATGGAAAGTTTAGCTAACTGCACTATTCAAAATAAAGGGGTTCTTGTATACCTATACTTACTTTAGATTGTATTTATGTTGATATAGAAAAGGGACATGGAACGATAACATTGATTTGTTGTTGTCTCGTTACACAATTTTGAAACATAGTATTAAATAGAATCTGTGCATGGGCAATTTTATCTTCTCGGTTTAATATAATAGCAGCCGTTAATTATCTATGCGTTAGACGCAGTGGGCGACGACTTCCGTCTCGCCGCTCTGGGCTTCACTAAAACTTAACTTCTAATTACCGCAAGCCGACGTTTTATGTTTCCTTCAACCATTATTTTAATTAATTCTTACATCGCCAAACTTTTCTCACGCCGCATTATCGTGGTTAAATTGAAGGTGTCAAAGTTCATACGGGACTGGCACTAGAGTAAGCCGCATTTATCTGTAATCAGTTGCCTTCTACTGTTAATTTCTTAAAGTCGATAAAATAAGTAAAACTATTGAAAAGTAGGTCAAAGCTCTAAAATTTATTTAAATAAAATTAAGAGTTTTTTTTACCAAAATTTACAAATAAAAATAAATTTACAAATAAAAAAAATCCCCGTCAAAAAAATAATTAAAAATTATATGAGACCTGTTCATTTACAAAAGTACGATGTGTTTTAGAAATAATCGAAACAGAACTCTACCCCATACGAGTACTGAACAATTGAATATTTGAAATATAAAATTAAATATTGATATTTAATGCGTTACGATTAAAAAACACATACATTTTTCACAAGCCGGTTTGAATTAGCTGATTTCCTGTTGTTATTATGTCAATCATGAATTTAGATTTCCTGTTTATCGCACTTTAAATAAAGATGTTCGTTAAATATTTATTTTATGTATTAAATGACGTTATTAACCTGAACTGCTGCGTTATTGTATTTATTGTGTGTCTAGTACAAAGCAACACACTAAATTAGGCTAAGGTAAGTGCTTTAGCTCGAAAGATGTGCAAAACTAACTTTTGATTTAAAGAACCATCCACTGCAAATACCGTTCAATCACTACTGTGAATCTACAAAATTAACATTGTACCATGCTGAGATACAAAAATTTAACCTGGAGCTCAAACGCTCTCCTGTTAGTAATACTATCTCAAGAGTGATCGATTCCTCGATCTGTCGTTACAAGTCGGCTTGATAATATTATGTCTCCCTCAGGATGGTCTATTTGGTCCTGAAATACAGTATATACCTATCTTGCTTTTAACTTTTTAAAATCAAGAATTCAATACATAATTCAGTTCAAAAATAAGATATTTTAGAAAATAGTGTAAGATTACCTAGGTTTACGATAGTGAACCAAACAAAACATGTCTTTCATTTTTGTCTTCGTTGCCGTCTCATGTCTGTTAATATAGGGGCATCAGTTAAATTTTGTAAGGGTTAGGCTCATGGCCATTTAACGGTAGTCAACCCTTTGTGACGTTTAATAATAAGGATGTGCTGTGATGTCACCCTTCTCCCGTGGATAGTGCAGTAAATGTGTGGGGCTAGCGGTCGAGCGCAGTAGCGAGTGAAGCCGCACCCGAACCGCACCGCCGCCAGCCTCGCACTGAGCCATCGCGGCCACAAACCTGTTCCAAAATTAAACCCCCGACTCTACGGGGTGGAGTGGACAATCTATTGTGCATAAGTGACCCCTATCAGCCAAACCTGTCAGCTGACCGGTGTCCACTGGCGACATGCGAAACGCCCTCGACCACTGATTTGGGGTGTCCAGCCCTTCGGATACCAGTATTAGTACTCGACCAGTTCTACAGGTATTTTCTATTATTGTCTGATTGAACCACTGTTAACCGTTACTGATAATATATAAAATACTTCTACATATTTTTTGCTCTTGTAACTTGAACAGATTCATAATACCAGCTTGGAACCATAGAAATATTCTTTCAAAACTACAGGTAATTAGGATATGCGTTCATTCAATTTAAAACATTAACTTAATATGTGAGAATGTTTTAAGGTTCAACTTTATTATTATTGCCCACACTCATACACATATTACGTCATGTCCAAATTCGGCGATACGAAGTCAACCCAATTAACATTTTATTATGAAACACTGATCTCTTTTAATTAAACACCGCGGCGATTGTACTTGCTACACGTAACGGATGTATTGTTTAATGAGGCTTGATTATAAAAATATGTGTTTAGTATAAATACTTTAAGATACCCATTTAAGGCTGATAATTAGGTAGGCATAGGTAGGCAACGTTTCCGTGTTCGCGCACAATCGGTGCTCGTCAACTAATTTATTGCGAGTTTGACCGTGAGACCTCGAGCGTAGCTGTTTTTTGCTTAATGTATTATTTATTAAAATTTGATTATGTATAAAAAATTGAAATTAATGCCTTGATTCGGCATTCATCTCAAAATTTAAAGTATGACATGTGTTTTCAATAGTATTAATTGGTTTTGCCGAACATTTTGAACATTTTCCTTACAGGTAGGTATTGTATGAAATATGTAAGTTGATTTTATTTAGTTTTATTCAGTTAATACTCAGCTTAAACCAGAAGGAAGATGAATAGGTAAGAATTATACGGAAAAATACCAAAAGCGCCGCTAAAGTGTCAAATGCCTGGAGTCAGGTAGGTACCCATGTACTACGACATACATTAGAATAGTATTTTCGATAGTCAAATATTAGTTATGGCGGCGGTCGTTGGGTAAACAGTTAATGTTTATTTCTCTAAAAACGTTGACATCGACCTGCGGCCACTCACATTTTTTGTTTAGCTAATAATTGATTTTTTTATTTACTCCCCTAGTATGCCTGTACAAAAAGACAACGGCAAATAGCATTTTTTCACAGACTGTCCATCTCGTAGTTAGACAAATAGAGTTTTGACCAGATAAATAGGTAGTATTAAGTTATACCTAACGCATTGCTTAAGAGAAAACGGTTCATACGAGCAGATACACGGGCACTTGGACGGTGTCGTGTTATGTCAGATTGAATGCAAGAGATAAAATTAAAAACTAATGTTCGCTCAAAACTTTTCACAATCACCAGCGAGGGCAATAAATAAAGCTTCGACGAAGAACGGGAGCAATTAATATGGGTGCGGCTGAGTCGCGTGAAAGTAGCCGCCACGCGCTCCATGTGTGGACGACGACCACGTGCGTATGTCTGCCCGTACTGCCCCGTACCGATACACATACACACCTACCGACTTACTTATACTTACGAGCTTACATAATTTCAACTCTGATCTCTGCACACTGTGTAGGACATGTATCGTTTGTGCCAATCTTAAATGCCAATTGTTTTGTTTATTATACGCCTGAAACGTCTATCATTTGCGGTAAATGTGAAAATACCCGTATCACGTAAACATTTAGTAACTTTAGATATACGATCGTTTGTTAGCCAGTTTTGATATTGACAGGTACGTATGTTATTTATATTTGCCGAGGACCACAACTTCAGTCATTTGCGATAGATCATTTAGGATAGGATTAAAGGGCATCAGCGGCAAACAAACTTTAATAAATATAGTATTTTAGTAGCATTTTAATTTTACCTTTGTAGTAGGTAAATTACTGTATTTTTTTTATCTTACAATAGTACTACTTTCAACTTCTGTTAGAGGGGTTTCGTCTTAACTTTTTTTTTTTTTAAATTTTAATTCTTAATGAGATAAGACACACTATGACTACCTCTGGCTTTAAAGACTAGAACATTTGGGCCTTCGTTATAGACTCCCAGTCATGGAAACTAAAGTTTTTTCAAATTTTGTGCGTGTTAAAAGTTAATTTACGTTCTTATGTAGAAGGGATATATCGTGAGGACGATTGAACGCCTGAGGGAAAGAACTACTATAGCTACTTTAAAATTTAGGTATAAGGTTGCTGTAGTTTTTATGTATGAACTTACATGGATTTAGTTAGAAAGTTACGAATGCGTCATTGTGAATTTCCGATTTAGTTTTCCAGTAGTAGTTGATGGAATGGCGAAAACAAGTTTATAATTAATTTCTGGATTTCAGTTGCCAGTATTAGGTTTCACAGACATAGTTGATCCAGGTACTTATAAGAAACAAAAAGACACTTCTATAGTCATGGGTACGGCTCTAATTCGGTCGCTTATGAGTATGACAATAAGACCTATAATAATATTTTTTGTTACTACAATTTGTTTTGAAACGTTGGCTTATATCCATAAATAGATATATAATAGAATTCTACAAACCAACCCCTTAAAATATACATAAATATAAAAGTAAAAATCCTTTAGCCAAGTGTATAAATCTTTTTAATCACACAAAGAATAGGCAGCTTTATGAAGTTAGGATGAACTACTGATAATACGCACAGAGTGGAAGGCTGATTCACGCATGCCTACTGAATGCATTGTGGCTACGGGCTACGCGCCGTAGATCATAATCGGACGAGTATTTATTGGTGCTCGAGCTTTCTAAAGCGGGGCTTGTGGTTCGTTTAAGCTGAATACTCACGAATGTCAAGTGACACGCAACGTTTTGCGATGTGTTTTACTGCGTTACCAAACTATGTATACCTATAGTTAGACAGGTACGTGCAGATTATTGATTTTACGAGAAGGCGATATCAAAAGTATTAGATTTCAAACGTGATAATTTTTTATCTTGTGTTTTGGGTGTAGAAGTAATAATTTTTACTGTAAACAGTTCCAATAAAACATCAATAGAATTTTTATCTACCATTATTATGATAGTATGCCACTGAATTTACATAATATATCTAAATACTCGTACAACAAAAGTTTCATATTGAGCAGATTAATGTTTTAATTGTATTTACTTAGTGTAAATGATTTGAAGTAAATGAATCTCTGTATCCAAGACATTAAGGTGAATTAAAGTTGTAGGCTGTGTAGATAAGATTAGTTAATTTAGATAGTTCACGACCAAAGATTATTTTATCTTAATAGGTAACGAAAGCCCTGGCATAATGACTTGGAATTTTAAATTTACGACTTTCTTTTAATTAAATCTTTGAAGTAACTTTAACTCGACTACTTGCTAACATGTTATTTAATATTTAAAATATCTTTAATGTTCATATATAGGGGCATCATATAGGCATAAAGACATGAATTAATTAACGGTTACATGTCTATACTGGCGGATCGTCGCGCATCATAAAATTAGAAGGTTCTTATGAATTAATGTATTGTTGAGTATTTAGCAGCACTTAAGGAGTGCTAATTTTAATATCAAAAGAATTTTAACTTCATCGAATCTATTTAGTTTCTAAAATATAGTTTGTTGACGAAATACTTATTTTTGTAACGGTTTCCATTGCTTATTCAAATAAACCAATATGATTAGTTGGCCAAAATTAGTCTTTAATTTGTGTCGATTAACAATATGAGTCGGCAACAATGTTCGTATTATTAGCAATCACCGTGCACGAACAATGCTAAGGCGTCCATCAAAAAGCCAGTCTAACAAATCTTGACACTTGCACTCCTGACGGTTACTAATATGATGCGTCGTGACAAACTTAAATTGTGTAATGTAGAAACTCCGTTAAGTATAACGTTGATATGTTAAACTGAATCTATATTTCATTCAATATGTTTGATAAGGTATGATTTGTAGGTACGAGTACGAGTATGTAGCAAAATTTGTACCAACAATTGCTTTTGAATACTGTTATATAACGGTTATGTTGTGTTTTTTCCTCATGATTTTAAATTGAGATAACTTTTTTATAAACAATTATATACTCTGTTATTATAAAGTTATAAACATGTTATACTTAATAGGTAAAACATTTTAAGGATTTGGTAATAAAAGATGGTAATAAAATATACTAATGATATAAATATATTTACATAAAAAACAAGTTCTTATTTTACAAGGTTAAGTATATAAAGGTTTTTTTTATATATTTACGAGTACTTACCTATAAAAATGTAGATACCTACTTCATATAGTAATCTGCCAAATTTAGCAATCTATAGGCAAAAATACTTATAACCTACTGCGGTAACTAGTGGATGGGAGCGCAGCAATATACCTATGCGTTCAGCATTGCTGCTTATAATCAATGTTTTGGATGTCGTCCATTTCGCACATTATTTCTAAATACAGCTGACGGTATACTTATGTGTACGCATTATTACAACATCAATTACTTTACATTAATTACAACTTCACTTTACTATTTCTATTTTACACTATCTAAGTGATATAAAATAACTTCTAGTATGTTTTACTATCAAAGCTATTCGGTCGCAGTAGAATATAGTAGGTACTCGTACATACTAAGATTGTTAAAGGGAGCCGATGGCGGCGAGTACCTGCCGAGAGCGTGTGAAGTCCGGCGCAGGCAGGGGCTCTGGGACACAAAGCCATATTCAAATGCGCCTCTGGACGCGGCTCGCATGAATGTACATTACCCTATGACCATATTATTTTTAACATGCGAAGATAATAGCGCATCGGGTGATTCTTAATTTTTTGTCGCCTTCTTACATGCAACCCCTTATTACGGTTTGCAATGCTTACGGGCTTTTGTTCAACCGACATGTGTTGTCATTAAGAAATTCTTAGTATAATATTTTTTATGTGAATAAATAAAAAAATACCAATAAATTTACTAATTTTCAAATATCTGTTTTAAAAGTTTATTGCACGGTATTAAACACAAGATGTACTCTTAGTTATTAAGTTATACTATTTAAATATGCATCCTATATAAATAAGAAATAAAATTCTTAGTCTTAAGTTATAGAAGATTAAATTAACGAACTTTTTAGGACACTGATCTATATGTGCAGTTTTACAGTTGTACATATAGGTCAGTCTATTTAAGTCTATCTAATGATAAATACTTACCAATGGCCTAATGATTAATATATCATTGCCTGCATAAAAATTCAAATTAGACAAAACAGGGACAAACAACAATAATATTTATAGAAGAAACCCAGAGGCGCCGACCATATCCGGTGCTTATGACACATTACCCTGTAATTTGGCAATCAGCTTTTTACTACTAACTTGTGCGGTGAATAGCTATTGTAACTCGCGACTCTACGTAGAGTGCAGCTAGCCCGCTGCGTCTTGGAGCCTGTAATTTTGCGGTTATTTGCAAGTGTTTATTACATTATAGCGTTGGCATTACGAGCGCTCCCATGTAATTAATGGAAGTATTTTGCAAAAGCGTACGCTTATAGTATTAAAATGATTCTACTAATAATGGATTAGAAAAGTTTATAAATTTTTGCAACTTCGAGAATATACTAAGATTGTACAACTGGAACTTTTAAACAAGATAAGTTTATGATGGCACCACTGATCGTCCTCTTTCACACGGTGAATATACTCGTATAGTCTTGACCGTTTGTCTCTCGTGTAATTATAAAAGAAATTTGCAACCCCATTTCTTATTATTATATTCACCCTTTCTTTAGCCTCTGTCCATAAGCGTTATAGCGGCCCATGATAATGTCTCACCGGCTCAATAGGGAGATATACGTATTGTTTCGCAGCCTCCGAGGGTACTGCCGCGAATTTATGCTCGCCTGTCATAACAGAATGAATTTACGCATTGTGAATCAATACAGCGATTTCATCTATAGACAGCTATTGTTTCTGGGCGTCGAACTTACGTAACGTATTGAGATATGATTGTAAACAAAAAGGGAGTTACTTTTTATTTAAGACAATTGATCCTTTAATTTTAATAGACCCAGGTTTATGCAATGTTAGTTTCAAAAAAGTAATAGTTTAATCACATTGTTTTCAATACCACAATGACAAAATGAATATCGGCTTGGAGAAGTAAATGTTTCAGAGCGATACTTAGTGTCCAATAAGCTGGTGTTTACTCTCGATACAGTAATTTCATAATTCAAGCGTTTAAATGCATGACTTTCCGTGAGCGTTCTGAAAAAAATGCGAAGGCTCGCAAAAGCGGCCATTACGATCCTTAAAATAACATCGTACGTTTAAGTTAATGACAGACACACCGACAAAATGCATTTATAATTGCTTACACAAAGAATTTTGGCGAAAAATTATTACGTACCCACTCAGGTACTTACATGGTTTCGCGGTTATGTTATCCCATGGGTTGTAACGTTAGTTGTGCGTTTGTATGCTGTAGAAACTTTAATGAATACAAATAGGTACCTATAATATAAAAATTACTTACATGTATGTATCCACATTAACTACAAATAAAATGGAAAATAAAGTACCTATAAGGTAGGTAATTATAAAGTTGTTGCGATTAAAAACTCATAGATACGTGATAAGTATCAGAACGTATTATCTACTTAATAT
This sequence comes from Noctuana stator, assembly GCA_018231225.1. Classification (NCBI taxonomy): domain Eukaryota; kingdom Metazoa; phylum Arthropoda; class Insecta; order Lepidoptera; family Hesperiidae; genus Noctuana; species Noctuana stator. Next base: position 18,946 of record DWQK01000016.1, read on the forward strand.
TAAAAGTTTTATATCGCAACGTTTATTTAGCTTTCTGCTTATATTTTTGTATTTATTAAACCTTATTAACAGCTTAATTTGAGTGCATGAATTAAATACATCTATAAATAATAGTAACTAGTTAGTGGATAGTAGGCCATAATCGACATTTCATATTTGCATAATTGTACGCACTAAGTGTTCGGATCTACATAAAATTGCTTCTTTTCAAGTGCTCGCTGCATTTAAATCACAATAAAAACTCTTATCAAATCCCAGTGTATATGTTTTTTACGCCATCATACGCTATCACGGCTATGTTGTAGGTATCTTAATATTGGTATAGAATTTTAAAAACTGATCGCGCGTAATTAAGTGTCGTTTGATGAAAGTAGGTATGTTTATAGGCAAACGAATGTATGACCAAATTAACTATCATACAATGGCACTTTACCCAATAAACCTATAGGTAGAGAGTACCTACTCGTGTAGTTAAATAAAATAAAATAAAAAGGGAATTTTATGAAGTAGGTACCTTAATTGATTGATAATATCATGCCTATGATTAATTCATATCCTCATTTTGTAATAGAAAGTAAGTACTTATACCATGAAGGCAATTAATAGAGTGAATTATCTTAATTCGATTACGCGTGACCGCTTTCTCAATACCCACGCTGAAGTCTCGGATAAAGGTTATAGGGTGTAATCATTGTGATACATATTATAATGTAATTCAAGCGTTGGGTAGGTGTTTTAATTTAAATACCTATCGTCTACACCGTTATTGGCACAAAGATAAACGGGCCGTTGAATGAATATTTATACTGGACAGAATTGAGATGTAAATAAATGTATAGATCCATTAACGAGCGTTCGCTCTATATTATATCCAAGTTTATAACATGCAATGGTAATTCCTTTCGTGTTTTAATTAAACTAAGTGTCTGTTTAATAAATCTCGAAAAATACCGCAAAAGTATCCTTAGAGACTAAAGATGGATAGATTTTTTTATTGAGCACACGAAAAATTTATAAAAAAATAAATGATAAGCACAAAAGGCTGTCTTATATAGTCTTATATATCAGACAACCTTTTGGAGAGCATATACTCGTAGTTAAAAAGATTATAATAATTTTAGTGTAGTCTTATGTGTGATCAAATAATAAAATAGGTACGTAGGTAGGTAGAAAGCTACTTAAAAAACTTAATCTAATTTTTTAATCGCTCAATAATATTTAGCTTATTAATTAGGTTTAGAGTGTAGAAATCTAGCTATGGTTATAACTTTAGACTCGCTTAATTGAAAAGTCATTCCAACACAGGTTAATGTTCGTTTTACATGTCGATTTTTAATGAATGGGAGCGGATGATAAAAAACGATAACACAAAACAATTTTATCACACAGACATTTCCGTTTGATTCGATTCGATGGAGATAATTTTTAATATCGAACTGCTCTGGCTAATCTAATTAGATTCCAACTAGTAGAACTTGAACATAAAAACGGTTACGAAGTCGCCACTACCGTGCCGATCTGGCGACAATTATATCTTACTATCAGACTGCTACCCTACTTTAGCATTTTATTACTTGAGCTGGGGAATAATAACATAATTGAATTGGCCGTGGTGCTTATGACTTAGTAATATGCTAAGCCACTGACTGAATTGAGTAGATTATTATGTATTGTTTATCATGCAACGAATATGATATTCGGATACCTATAGTTAGGAAACTTATAAAACGTAGATAAAATAATTTACCAAAACAACCGTAGAAAAGTCTAATTACAGTCATTTAAAATTTAAAATAAAACTACATTACTACATGAATTAATTTACTAACTACCGAAAATGTAAACGCAAGAAAAGCTACCAAATTCCACTTTAATTTTTTGCGCTTGATTCAAGAATGAAAAGTGATAATAATTTATAATGAATCATTAATTTATATTAAAGTTTCTTGTGCGGTTATATGAATTCTTGTATTTAATATGTGCGCCCATGGCACCCATCATGGGTAGTGCAGTGTTGTTATCAGAGAACAGTCACAATAATGTTTGACATTGTCTTCATTCATCGTCGTCATTAAACAACATGGCTATCTATCAGAATAATTTAAATTACGTATCTAATTACTTGTAGTCCTTAAATATCCTTTAATAGACTTAAAGATCAAACAGAACTAAATGTCGATAGGTAAGTACAAAGGATATAAGTACTATACTAAAGGCTATGCTACGGTGGTGTTTTGATAAATTAAGGTACCTAATGCTCTATGCTCCGCGCTATTTTACACAGCGTTAGTACCTAATTCCCTAGTCTTTCTTTATAGTTTATTATTTTTCTTTAGGTATTTATTTATTTTTAGAAAAAAAAATTTTTTGTATATATTTCTATCAACCAAGATAATCTTTCAAGGGTTAATGACATACTCATTAGTCCATAAAAATAAATAAATCTTTAATTTATGCTAATGAAACTCCGTTAGCCGAGCTGTTTGAGCTTGTGAACTAAGTGGGATTTATACTGGACCTGAATTACGTTGCAGATACTAACAGGTTTGTCTATCTAATCTTATCACAGGCTGTTCTCGTACCTAAGATATAAATACCTAGCGAGAAATAAATACTTCACTTGCAAAACCCAGTCATTCTGAATGAGATGTAAGCACACATTCCACTCGATCTAGTCGAATTTCTATCCAGTTCTTGAAGATGGTAGTCGTCGTTCTAGTAAGACTTTAACGGATATTTGCTATCGTCGAGGAAGGCGGTTGTCATTCAGACTGGATAAGTTGACATCGGTGATAAATTTATATGTATGTATGTGGCATGTTTTGTGCCCAAGGGCGAGTTTGGACACCGGCATCGGGCGGTTAACGGTGCAATGCGCGGGCTGCGAGGCTGATTTATCGTGGACATCCAACGAACCTATCCGATTTGCATTTAGATAGCGTGGATGCGGTGGTGAGCGGCCGCCGAGGCGTCCGCGCCATGCCCCATCACTCTATCACACGTAAATTAGTCATAAAATTATCCTCGAGGAAAAAATCTAAATGGCCATCCGCTTCCATCATGATTAAATTGTCTAATAGGAAATTTATTCTGTGCGCCGTCTAATCCTTTCCAATATTCATAATATTTGTAACAATCGATTAGGTACCTACGCATAAACAATGGGATTGAAGGGAAGAAATACTTTTATTTAGAAAGGTAAATGATTTTCTTTACTGAGATGACCCGAGAACGTCGTGTACCTAAGTTGTTTTTTATTCTGTAGATATCGTTACAATTAGTATTATGTCAGTTATATTATTATATCAAAAAATTTTTAAATCTTATTACTGCTATGCCTAGTTAGTATCCAATTCAATCAAATAAGTATTATTATATATTCCTGTAATAAAGTCTAAATAAACGCAAGGAAAATCAGTATAAAGTTATCTTTAAGTTAAAATAACGAAATACTGACTTTCTATACTATATATGTTTTCTTAACTTTTGCTTGTAATAAATCTTGTCAAAATCCAATTTATAAGAGTAATTCGTGTAGGGCGGTTACGAATTGGTAACGGAAGGTTGATGGCGGTGGCGATGGCGGTACGTAGCTATTCAAGCTGCTCGTAAATTATCGACCTCCGCAATTACCAGGCGCCGATTTGGCGCATTTTATGTTTCCTACGGACAGTGCGTCTAGTTATTCAATAATAATGTTTAAAGCTTTTAAAGACTTGCTAATTTTAATAATTTTGGACAATTAAATAGAAGATCACCGGAATGTGCGAATGAAGTACGTATACGGAAGTATCTTTTATAACATTTACAGAACGCATCATGAGACTGACCATAGGAAGTATTTATTACAGTTTAACTATAAATATTTCTTTAAAGTGCCACTGGAATATTCATGTGTTTTTCATTTATGATACGGGAAACGGAATAAAAATTAAAAACAAGGATAGTATAAAATGTTGTGCTTGTGTTTTTGGAGACTGCCTCTATAGTACTGAACCTAGTCGTACATCCTTACAACCTTTTGGAATTTTGATATTTTACAAACTTGAACATTGCCTTAAAGTAATCTTCCATATTGGTAATCGTTAAAATCATCAGCGTAAAATTTTATACAAATTTTGGTAATTTAACAATTTTATATTAAACTAAACATATCTTTTAAAACGTTACTAGTATAAGGTTACTCATTTGCAAGTTAAATATTCACATGCAAGATAGACATATTTATTACGAGTATTTATAAGCAGTCCGTAACAGATGGCGTTGATGTATGTTGCTAAATAATCCACTAAGTTGAAATCGTAGGCAACTGAAGCTTTTATTTTGTGGTGGCCAGTTTTCCTACACGAACTGCACAATCTTGTCTTCAAACAGATATTATCCAATGCTACACCGAGGCATAAAAGGAAGACGCATACTCCCCTAATTGCGAGATATCCGTCAGTATCTCCTACAATATGTAAATAGGCGTCGGAGGTAATTAAATCTTATCTCGCGCCCTGCCATCGCAGCTCCGCCATCTCTGCTTCGCTGATTGCTTCGTAAAATGATTGACACGCTATTTTAATAGCGCCTCGATAATGAAAACATCCCCATGCGATTAATTCATACTTTATTTATTATTGTTGACAATTACTATTTGCGCAGGATAATTGATCGCGTTCTCACAATCGTCAACTTGCTGATGAGTCTGATGACTTGTTTGTAATTTTTGTACCATTAAAACATCGCCTAGTTGTAACTTGTAAGGCGCCGCCGCCTGGTTACATGCAACTTACTTGTTTGCAAATAAAATTCTTTACACTCGTCGTCGTTGATTTGCGTCGTGTAGGCTACGATAAATTATCTTAATGCGACAAATATTTATAATTTATCGATGCTTCATGCGTGTATTTATGGAGGCATCTCTTAATTGTTTTGCACACTTTTTAAAGCCGTTGTTAAAACGGTTTGCTGGCGAATGGCGCTGTTTGTATAACGGTACACACATTCCATAGGAAAGATTTTGATTGCGTTTTGCTTAGACAAGAAAGTGGTAAACATTTTAGTGTCGTTCACCGAATACTCGTAAATCTTTTGTTAGCTAAATTATTTGCCTACGTCAACGAGTCAGACAGTTTATCTCCAAGTGTTCTGTTAAACAATGCAGTATCACAGCTGAGTGTACTAAATCAATTTTATTCATTTCCGTGGGTTGTGTCGCAGATCTTTTGGGCATACCTAATAGCTTTGCGTTTTAATTATAGTCGCAGCAAAGCAGAATCGGCCATAAATCACATTATATAGATACCTGCCAGACGCAACCTGTTTCAATTCGCACGGCACAATGCGCGCTGCGACCGCGCTCCGCATTGTGCGCCGGCGCAGTAGACATGCCCTTTAATTTATACCTTCATGCTCATTTACTCACAGCAGCCGAATCCACCGAAAACTGTAACGTATCACAATTTTTACAGGCCTCGCCCTAAAGAATTGCAAACTCATTTTAAGTGGCAGTTATGAATATTCTTTTATTCATCATAAAATTTATAGTTGATATGTTCATTGTTAAATTTTTTAATAGGTTTAAACACATTAAGACTTATATAATCATTAACATACCTTTCTCAGAGATAGGTATGCTCTTCATAGATAGATATTGCAAATAAGTAGGTACCTACTGCAAATTCTGAAAGCGTGAGGTTTAAAAATGTAGTTCAAAACTATTGCCTAACCTAATTTATTAGAATAATAAGTTGGTGTGAATAGTATATATATTTGTTGAATTGATTGGAGTAGCAAGTGTATAATTTAAATTTTAATATTGCTTCATGAGTGCACAACAAGCTATCAAGTCACTCCCTATCTCAACTTCGGACCACACACGATCTTTTGAATTGGAAAAGTCAGACAAAACGGAAACGATGCATTTATTAAGGTAATAGTAGATATATAGTAAGCGCCGCGGGCGTTCCTTCTTTCTAAGCTCGTAACTCTTTTAATAAGACGTTTTACGTGATTTTAACTTGAACTTAATGCGTAGTGCATCGATTCTATAATTCATTTTGATTTGTTATAAAATCGAAACGCTTGGGCGTATTGTGTTACATCCGTATTATAATGTATGAAAGAAGTTAGGAACACCATCTTAATAAAGTAGCTAATTTTTTTTTCTTGTTGAAATTAATGACTACAGTATTGGTGTATTTTTTTTCTAAAGAGGATTTTATGTCTTACCTTTAAGGGATTCTACTAATTTGCGCTTTGTTCCCGATTAAATTCATTTTGACAATGCACCGTGCTGGTCTGCCATTCGAACCTTCCAATTCCTTATAGGGCAGAAATATGAATTACGCTATAATATCCTTTTACCGATCTAAACCGATCCAGAAGTGTAAGTAATTGTTTTTGTATGTGACCATGGCATGGTACCATCCCACGACATGACGCAGAAAACTATAATGTCGAACTATAAGTGTAAAGCTTCTCTCAAAAGTGAATACAGTTCATCATTTTTTTCATATTACACAATGAGTTCACTAGTATGCAACATTATAAATCCGTAGATATTATGTTAGTTAAGTTGGAAGACAGGCAGCATCAAACGTCAGTATATCGAGCACAATACAAAGAATGCGCTCGTGTAATCACGGGCCACACGATTCAGGGAACGTTCATTGATTTCATGTCATACCTGAGAGTCCTGTCACTCAACGGTCAACGGTTTTGTTAGAAAAAGGAAGAGGGATGTTAAGGACCTTTTATAAATATTAAAAGTTCATGTCAAATGTCGCTTTTGGAGATGTAATATTTTATTCACATTTTATGTAGGTACCAACAGTAAAATAACAAACAGAGTGGAAGGTAATATTTTTAGAAACCAGTGAAATGCTTATTATAATCATAGTTATTGAAATTAAATATTATTTGAGATTTAATACATTTATGAAGGGAGGTATAGCTATATAATGATTACTAAAAGATTAGATTCATTCAGTCTAGACAATTGATCAATAGAAAATTGAAACTTATAGCGCAGAATAATTTCCTGTCATAAAATTTTGTGATTACTTGAACGCTAATAGTTACGCAGACAGGAGACATGACTTATTTAGTGCCCATGTTGCGTTTCCATCTTTAATCTGCGTGGGCGCATATTTCCAAGAAAACATTTCTTGTGGGGCGTATATAACGCTGCTAAGAAAACAGAGGTAATAATGTTAGCCATACATATACGGCGAAGAACTCCGTAAATGAATCATCTCATATGCGTTCCTCGTCAGGGCGCAAAAAGAGGTTTGTCGAAAATGCTTCTCGTTCGGTTCGTCATGCGCTGGTTGCTCGGTTCATGCGAGCTGCAGTCTGTACTCATCCCTTATTTATTATGGTATGAAGAATGTATCTTTTTTGTAGAGCCATAACAGCGTGCGTCCAGCGCGGCCACAATCCGAGGCAGCGAATTCTTTAATTGACGAAATGCAGCAGCCCTGCATTCCGCTTAAGATCGTTCATTGTGAGAATGTAAAATAGATAAATAAGAGCACATTGTCATTGTTGCTGATTGTAGATTATTCTAAATTTGTTTTTTTTTTAACTGCTATTAGTTTTATATACTTCGATAGTAACGTTACGGCGGATGAAATAAAACACCGTACTTAGAGTCAAAAATTTTGGCCTAATCGATATAATAAATGTATGTCGTTGTTAAAACCGTTTATGACCATTGTCATGTTTCTCAAAATCTTTGTTCACTTCAAGTAGGTTAATTTAAATTTGAAAGGTGTCAGATTTTTAAAGAAAACAAGAGAAAGATAATTTAAAATAATTGCTTCCACGTAATTAATATGGCTAAGAATTTAAAAAGTCAATTAATAGACGCTCGTGGAGCCTCAGGCGAATAGCTGTCTTGTACCAAATGTTAAATTTTAAAACTCCGCTAGTTGATTTTCATGTACCTAAGTCTAGTCTAATGAGTCATTAGCGGAATCGATGCTAGTTTCTCTTATCAGCGATGATAAAACATGCGTATATTTGAGCCGCTCCCCATACTTTCCCTGGCAGCCACCGCACCTGTCGGGTTAGAGAGGTGAAGCTGCATAGCCTGTTTCAACGCTAACGTGCATTTCGATATTTCTAGACTCGGTGCAATGCCGTATGAACATTAAACGGACATGTGCCAGGGTCGCTATAGCTGTACCCATCTATGACTAAGTATTTATACAAAATGCAATTATTATGATTTCTATGACTGGCGTCGTTTATCAGAAAGCTACCAAAAATCAAAAAGAATATTCTTCTATAATAATATTCTTGAAGGTTTACAATCTTGAAAATAGTTATTTAGATTATCTCATGCACTCATTTGGTCGAAGCGGAGAAAAAAAACATTTTAAAAAGCGATTAATTTATTTTGAAGCTGTTTTATTCTAATTAAAGCGTATAATGATGCAATGAAGTGGAGTGGCAACGACCGAGGAGCCGAGGAGGATAAGCGCGGCGCGGCGCGGCGGTCCGGCGGGCGCACGCAACCCTACAAGACATGCGTGCCGCTCCGTTACGACACCTACACCAAATTTTTCCACATGCCCGAACAGCCGAGATAAGCGGCGAACGACGCCAACGTGTTATTTATTAACGAACCGAATGATCGATAGTTGGACGCGACACCGGACGTGGACGTGGACGAGCGCCTTTCGAAACTCGCCGCCGCGCCGCCGACACTTTTCTGTACACTCGCCGCGACCTCAGATAAATCTCCATCTGAGCAGTCACTCAGCTTCAATCGAACTCAAAATTTTTATTTTTCGTGTTGCACGTTGTCTGGAGCATTTCGATTCCGCGAATCAATTTCAATTTTTAACCAGCCCGGATATGCCATTCAAATTGATAATATTCATCAGATCGATACTGACGTTTATGTTCATATTTTCATTTAAGTAATGTATCGAACTGAAGTTAACTTAGAGGCTTGACAATCTAACTTAGAGTATTCTCACATTAATGGAGCAGTCGTGAAACGTATCAAGGGCAAAGTTATCTAACAAACGGTTTTGGATGAATAGCCGAATCGAATGCTTTATTTGCGTTACAGAGACTCCTTCAACCCTTTGCTCGAAGCCATCCGTTCCGCTCTAGCATACGTCACGTCTTCGTGACAGCTGTGCGCAATACTTTCTAATCGCTCTATTCAATAGTCAACGCCAAACAAACAGACAAGGAGTAGGTATCTTGCGAAACTTGAATGCCACCACGAACAATATACCTACCTACTATAATGAAACTCTAATCTATTAATTATTTATTCATACTCTTGACAATACGTGTGGCCAAAAAGATATTGTCTGTATAAGATATTGGCTATATAAAAGCTCGTAGACGTCATCTTTAATTACACAATCTGGCAGCTTAATCTGGTCATAGTAAAGCTAAGCTGCTGTGTTTACATGTCGAAGCAAACGTGATAGGAAACGGTCGGAAATTCGAGGTTCAGCTGCGCAGGGCAGGTTAGACCAGTCCCGATGGCCTCGCAAGGACCCCAGCAAACCTGTTAGATTCGTTGCACGATTTTTACGTGCGCACCTACCGGAATCTCATTCACGTGGTGCACCCGCGCCGCCCGCCCCCCTGCGCAATCGCCTGCCAGTTAACTCGTCAAATGACTCACGCTTCGGCTGGTTAAATGCCAGAAGCTGGCTTTTCCAGTTTTCTGAACCAATTCGCATATTCTATTCTCGCTTGACACTAACACGACATTCCCAAACAACCTACGTTAATAAGTTGACTGAATCAAGATTCGCGGTAAGAACAAGTTGCATGTTTTGATTAAAAGCGGTAGATTTGTAGTAAGTTTGATGTAGAGGTAGCACTTATTAATTACGCAAATTAAAACATAATATAAAGTTAAAGTGAAAAGAAATTTTTTGAAGATTTTTTAAGGTAACTTAAATTATACATTCATAAGTAGGTCAAGTGGCATAATTATTTTGGAGTTTCTCAACTTTGTATGGTTCGCATTGCAATGTCTAAAGCATAACAAACTTATAGAAGACCCTGTTAAAAGGGTTCTTTATGCTTATCAAGCAATTGCAAAATCAACAAGCAATGACTAACTGTTATCATGTTGGTTATCGTACATCTCCTATAACAACAATAAGTAATGACCTTTCGTGATATCAACAAACACCAGGAACAGGAATCAGGTAGAACTACGATCCGGTCAAACTCGTCTGACGCGTGCTTCCACCATTTTTTATTTATTTGTCTGCATCGTCGGATACCGCTGGGCGTGACGTCAGGCGACCTAAACTGGTTGGCGAGGGAACAGGGATTTGCCTCGTATCCTTCCGGTTCTGCAAGTGGTTTGGACCTGTTCTACATTCAGGTTGCGCGGCACCAAGCGACCCTGTCTCGGTGACGTATGGCCACTCGCCTGGTGTTCTCCTCGACACGACCTATCGTCCGATTTAGGCGCAGTATCTTGCAAAAATCGCCAGGTCTATGTAGCTTCCGTCAAAAATTATGCAGGCACTCTTGAACTCGTTCACTTTAACTTGACACCTGTTCCGCTGACTCATAGCTTGTTGTGCACAACAATTAGCGTACGTTATACGCTGATGGTACCATCAAAGGTCAGTATTCGTACCAAAATGGTCACGCCTAATAACTGGTTCGTAAGTTGTAGTCGATCCAGTCATAAAACAACAAGCTTGGAATACCAGTATCTTACGCTATGTTTACTTCATTGATTCGCCGGAGTCAATGAAATTTGATTAAATGTTATGAACAAACGATTTTTTTTAATACATGTATTTATGTTACAGGTTTTCGTAAATTATAAAATGCATTGAGTAACCTAACGTCGTAATAAGTATGCAGAAAATAGTTAACTATAATGTCGTTAAAGTAATTTTGTGAAGTCCATCATTATATTGATGATATCAAAACATATAAAATGTTTTTATAGACAGTGTACCTACAACCCTTTATGACCGACTGTTGGGCACAGCATGGCAATAACTAGGTACACACGGGTCATAAAGTAATAAAATCGATAAGGTATAGATATAAGAATATTAATAAACTTGAACTCATTTCTTTGTCAACAGAAGACGCAAGGAGGTAATGGAAGTGAGTGGTGAGTCCTGGCGCGCGTATTACTCAAGTGGGGCGGAACATCCGCTCAGCGCGGCCACGTCGGCAGTACTCGGGGTGGCAGAGGACCAGCAGCCACAGTCGCTTGTCACTGATTATTACAAGCTGCCGCCACTCGCACAAGACACTCATCTTACTCTCCACAAGGAAGTCTGGCCGTAAGTTGTGTAAAGTCTCTTTTACTCATGGATTATTCTAAAAAAAACAATTTGAAAATATTAGATCGTTGTTTTCAATTGTCAATCCTAAAATAATTTAAAAAATATTTTGAAATATTTCACCTCTTTTCGTTCACACTACTTGTATAAAAGTCACAGTATTGGTTTAGATAGACGATATGAGATTCTACGTCGACTTGTCGTTCTTTTACATTTTCGACCATGATGTTAGATGTTTATTGATTATCCCATTTTATTAATTAAATTAAACTATTTTATATACATTGCATATTGTTCTGCATTTTACAATTCCCTCACTGATATTAAAATATTTTAAAAATTTGTGAATACAACACACGATCTCATCTTAGCTATAAAATAATACCACTTAGTAGCAATATTTTATTCAAATTCGCTTAACAATATTTATGGTAGGTATATTACGAGTATAATAAGTATTCTGATAAAAGTTAAATTGGGTTATAAAAGACTATAAATTTATTATTTTTAAGAAAAATATTTAAGGAGCTGAAGTCCATCACGCTAAGTGGTTGGAGGTTGGTGTAATACGCATGGAAGTTGGCAGGAGTTTTGAACCTAACGGACCTTTACACGCATGAAATATGGCAGGAGTTCTCAGATATTTTGCTACCAGTCAAATCCAATGGGCATAAGTATACTATATGAGACTGTATAGTATGAGATGCCAAAACTGTCAATAATTAAAAATTTTGCCCAAAGAGCAATAAGAGTCAAATAGTAATAAAGATTGCGGAAAATCAATCGTCGATTCTCACGGCCGTACATCAAATCGAACGTTCGTGTATCGGAACAATTATTATCATTATAATCACAGAACTTTTTGGCGCAGTGAATACGTGATAAATTTGCGTAAAATTTATATGTAAACTATGATAATATACATGCAAACTTTTGTATAGACAGCGATGTTTTTATGCGCGTTCAGTTACAGGCGGGGTCGTACTTGTTGCGAGTCTCACGGACGAATAAACTGAGACACAGGCCGCGTGGCTTCCGGCCCCAACGAAAGGTGTAAGAATAACAAATAATAAAAATGTTAATGTTCCACTCAATAAATCATAAGCGCTCATTTGAATACCTATAGCGGGATTATCGAAATAAGAGTTTGCAACTGCGAAGAATGTTTTATCCCCCATGCCATCCAACGTATATCATTTAAATATTACCATATCCTTTAGCTGTTCGATGGCGAATTTTTTGCCAAACTTTTTTATCGATATTGTCGATAAAATAGATGTGTTTTTATAAGAAGGCAAGACTTAGGTATAATGTAGATACTTGAAGTATAATATATTGTTGAAACATAAAATTGATTATTATTATTAACTACTTATAACTTACTATTTATATAGCAAAAGTTAAGCTGTATGTTATAGCAATATTTTGCGTTTACTAGAATATAAGTTTTAAATAATGAAATAAAATAAAAACTTGTTTATACAATTTAATTGGTTAAGTATGTTTGTGCATTCAACGGTGTTCCCATAGAAATGCGACCCCGATCAAATTATTCTCGCTTTTTGAAAGAGGTTGTTAACAGCATCCTTTCAATGGCAACACAAAAATGAGCATACCCAGTATCTCATTCTTTACACGGAAAGGAGTGCATAAATATATTCACACTTAAATATATCTAATTCACTCGTTACCTACGTACGTGTATGTATGTGGATTTCAGCTTTTAAAATATTGTGGTTGAGTGGTTTAGAAATAAAGATTGTAAATAACTTCATAGTACGTATGTAATTTGGTGTATCACTTTTTCTGTTAAGGATTATCCACCTATTTGTTTGTCTTGGGTGATCCAGATTGAGTGTGGGCATATCACAAAGACGCACCTAGTAAGTACCACACACTGGTATTCTCTTATATGTAGAGTATGCTTTGTAGAGTTCGACGACGGGGACCGTTTGTTTCGGCATGTCATCCTCGTCACCGTTTACGGGAGTGCATAAATACAAATAATGACAATAGACGGATGTGGCTGGAAGCGGCTCACATTGACAAGGACGCCCAGGACTTGTCTCGGCTCATTGTCGGCACGCGTCCCACGCGCGGTTCGACGCGCGCTGCTATTTCTCATTCATACATTCAAAATTATAACGAATGCTCCAACTCGCCCGCACCCATCCGCGCTCGCTATGTCGGCGCATGCGTTTGTATGCTAATCCGTTATATAGTTCAGTGCCAGAGTATCGTCAATTTCGAAGCGCTGTATTTGTTGTTTAAATCGCTCGTTATATTTGAATTGAATACTCTATAGATGTAGAAATTAACTACTCGTAGTTCGATATTTTGTTTCGTCTTGGCTCGTAGGCGTCAATATGTTTCGTAAGTTCATTGCGTAGTGCGCGGGCGCAGCTTGGCCGTTCCGAGCAGGACCTCAGCTAATATTAGAACTATTAAGAGAAAACGCCGGCCATAACCATTAATAGTTGTCGGTGGCTCTCGAATACTCACGTTAGATTAGCATAGAAACACGCGATGGGATGGCTCCGGGAGGGGGAGGGCTTGACCCTGTCACCGTAAGCTCTTGCAGCTAACGGGAAATCAATTTCTACACGTAGGTATTTACGAAACATTATAGACATTATCTGCAGTCTCCCGTATTTCGAATTTAGTTAAAAATTATGCGACAGTAATACTTTAGTTTACCTTCACACGTTTAAATAAAATAATGTTGTGTTATTGGGTTGTTGTATATTTCTTTTAATTTTTTGTTTATTACATAAATGTTGTTTAAAAGAATTTTCGTTGAGATAATGCCTGTAAAAAATTTAAAGTGACTGAAGAAGTTAACACTTTAGGTACAGCACGTTTCACTAAAATGTGATGTTGACACTTTTCCTGGATTCCAGTTATGATCTCAAGGAGATAAGTGAATGTCTCTATTCGTAATGGACGGTCAATACCTAGTTAAACTTTTAAATAAATGTGAAATAACTTTAATTTCTATGTAAAACGACGATATGTTTCCGTATAACAGTACTGATACGAGTATGTATTCTTAAAAGTTTATTATATTATATTACGAGTATATGTGCAAAGAATAAACAGACAATTTAGCGAGTAGGTTGAAGGTATCCACGTTGCGTAGTCGCGGTCGCTTCACAAAAACTCGGGAGCTGGAACCGTGTGACCCATTAAAGTCTGAAACCGGTTTCCTCTTGAAGACGTGGCTGTATTGTTAATGTCATAGCAGTTAATGCCATTCAATTCCCCTGGAAATACCCGACCCTCTTATAAAGATAATGCGTAAAAAAGATAGATACATCGTTACGTCCCCGACTGTGGCGGTCATCGCGTAGCAAAATATGAAATCGAGTCTTGACCATTCTTCTTGACCATCCTTTATGGCGCACACCCTATTCGAACGACGTGTTGGGAAATTCAATTCTGCCGTTACAGTTACCTACGCGAAATATCTGTCGCAGCTGCTGTTTTTAAATTATTATTATTTGTACAGATTAATTAAATACATAGGTACTTGCATAGCAATCAGGGCACACGAATTTAAAATTTCCTATTTAGCTATCACAACTCACGAGTCAACGTCCACTTTTAATGTCTACGATACGGTGAAATCAGTTTGAACTAAAGACTTTTGATAATACATTAGTTCCGTCATTCCGTGAGAAAAGTAGCAATAAACCTACATTTAGCCGAATGATATATTCAAATAGAATGGAATTACGTTACTCGCATCCGCTGCAAGCGCCTTCTTCATCTCACTTTATCGCCCGATAGATTTTAATCTATTCGTCAACCATGTATACATACAATGTTCTCGCTTTTAATTTTATCGAGATTTTTCGAGTCAATTGTAAGCGCCGCTTTTATAGGGTTCCGTTTATTATTATTTTTTGTTCACTAGATCAACAGTTGTAGGTACCTAATTGTTAATAGTTACTGTTGATATTCATATACTTATGAACCTATAATTACCTACCTAACCTATAATTTACTTACAATATGCAAAATAATTGAATATTATTACGATAGCAATAATGTAGGTAAATTATTTACCAAGTTTATCGTGTTACATATTCAATTTATATCACATTGAGGTAAATTACAAAAGTTTTTAATTTTAGGATGTCAGGTATGGCTGGTTTTATTTATTTAAATCGTAATTTCAGAGAATCCAAATGAAACGAAGAAGTAAACCGTTGACGGATAACAATGTATGTATTATAATTCATAAGAGATTGGATAAGTGCAGTACAGTAGTGAGACGCGCTGCGCGATGCACAGTGCAGGGGTTACCTGCCCTAAGCATTCCATTGTGGATGTCTCATCATGTGTGAAAGGGTGTTAAGTAAACATTGCAAATAATTATAAAGGCGACTGCATCTTGGCGCTTCGCATTCGAATTCGGTATTCATAGAAAAACTTATATTTGCATGTAAAATACACGACACAGTTGCAAAAGAAGGTGTTCATTCTTACCTTTTATTGCGAACAGTATTATGCTAATTAAGTGTAACATGATACCGATAGCAGATTATTATCTTGCTTTGGGAAAAATTCTCTCCGGAATTTTATCTTTGATAGGTACCTACTCATAGTAATCGTATGTAGGTATATAATATGTAATATAACGGCTTAAGTTATTGTATTGTCAATACCTACTTATTGCTAGATTTTAACTATTAAATAGCGTATAGGTATACCTATAGAAATTACAGTGAAAATAGTAAGTCTTAATTAGAAGTCTTTAAATTATGTTTTATTATTATAGTTGTGTAATTGAGCTTGAAGCTTAATATTACCTGATCCTAATATTATTACGATCCCATCAAAATTAATATTTATCGACATATATATCAGGTAATTGTCTGTTTTGTTTCCCATTCAACTCTACGCAAAACAAATTGATTTTAAAACAAAAGAAAGTTTAAGTAAGCAGTGCGCTCACGATAAATAGGTATCTTTAAAAAGTACCTACAAAAAAAATTACTTCGTTTGCTAGAACTTCTATGGAATCGTGACATTAGGAGTCATTGTTTAGTAATAGGGCCCCAGTCAGTTCAGCTGTCAGCACGACGCGCTTCACTCTATCCCTCGAGGCAAGCATTGACGAGTAAACAATGCTTCGAATCCATGAATAACGATCCTACATCACCGCCGCCGTGGGCGCAACGAACCCAAACATAATTCGCATGCCTTGAAAAAGTGGCTCGCCGTGTCGTAATGTCATAACACAAAGTTACATCTCCGTTCGACATTGCTCATAATTACAAATTAGTTACGCCCTCCGCGTGTAAGTCGCGCCGTGGAAAATTTGCCGATACCTCCTGAAATATTTTATAAAGTCGAACTTTATCTTATCGTACGCGCGATTTCACACTCGTCGTGTTCCTCTTACAAATCGTATGCATAAATCGTCAGGAATGAGCAACGCGAGAATTGCAATCGGACACGGCCGGCGAAGCTCCGAGCTCGCGGGAGGTCGCACATCCCGGCCAATTCGGACGTATGAAATAGTGCCACGAGAGGTTCTTATCTAAAATAAACATCAGAGTGCCAATGAAACATGTCTTCAATTATCATAAATCGGCACGCACTGACATCTCGGACGAAAGCCGCGCCCCGCACCTCTTGTCGACGCGACTGTGCTTACTCACATGCGAACAAATCTACATGATTTAATGTAACTGTCTCTGCAGTATTTGTAATAATCTTAAATGAACAGAGAAATAATCAACAGTTGTTATCTTGCCTCGGACAATTATAAATAAGAATTACAGGCAAAAGAACTACGCATCTCCTTTGTGCACATAAAATACGCTATGGACGATTCTTTATCACTTTGATTTCAATGCTCTTATATTCGTGCTACCTAAAAATATTACGTCTGAACTCTGAATACTAGATAAAATATATTAACACTGAGTAAGCAGCGGAATTTGACCAAAATAAATGATAAATAATCAGACATAGACGCAACTTCTTATCTTGTTGAAAAATAGAAACCAGACTATACCTACATTTAATTAATAACAATAAATCAAGAAAATCAAACTGGGTGTGGCACGTATGATGTACGAGTATGTATCGACTTTATTAGAAGGAAGTAGTACACAAAATATGGTCTTTGCCACTCTCTACAAGGACGTATCACTGTCGCAAATATTAACTTGCAGAAGGTTTTGTGGTTATAGGTACCTATTGTACTTGTTCCTCTTGCTGTTTGTAGTTTTGTTCGCATTAGACTTGCAATAACCTAATTTCGACAAATACTAACAAGGAGTACAAAGTTCTTTGTGTGTTAATGGAATCTGCATTATTATTTTGTTTATTTTACAAGTGAACCAAGTCAGAAAATTAAAAATTTATCTGTAAGGCAATAAATAATAGGTGATTAATTATTATCTACTGGACTATGCTCAACAAAAAATAATTTTCTACTGGACAATCTGTTTATTTGTAAACTTATTAACATCAAATTAAATTTTATTAATTGTATATATTATATTATGTTATAGGTAAGTTAAACGTCTATTATATTATCTATCATAGATAGCGTTTTCATATGATTAGCTTTAGGCAGGTATAACCTGTTTTGAGTTATGAGAACATTGTTGTTGGTACTAATTGAAACCTAATGAACCTAATTGAAATTTTAATGTAAAACGGAGAAACGATATGATGTTGACAGACAATTCCTCACTACCTATAGGTAAATTTTTTTGTTTGTTGTGTTTTGTTTCGTGTATAAAGTAGGTACATACAATACAGGTTTTATTAGTTTTCATATTTAATTAGTTATCTGCTAAATTAAAATGATATTAAATCAAGATGTAAAGTAAAACAAGTTTACTTTTGCTTTTATCAATATGTAAATAAGATGAATAAGAATTTTATATATGTTGCAAGTAATTAGATTGCAGTGAACGTAGTGATATGTTGGTCTGGTCATTGCATGGACAACTTTAATCAACATCAATCAGACGTCACTTGTACCTATCTTGAAATGAGAAAAGCTCTTAAAATAAATTCTTATTTTATTACGAATTCTTATTTGAAAATATGCATTTCAATGATTTATTATATCTACTTATAAGTATAATTTGTTTCAGTGATTAGAAGGAAATAGGTTGAGGGCATTTGGGTTACCTAAATCGTACCTATTAATATAGATACGATTTAGGTAATTAGCTAATTTTCAAGTACGTAACTAAGCTTAGATCCTGGCTATTTTTGGTAGCAATAGGATAATATAAAAATATTACCGAATTTCGATTTTTAATACTTTGATCATTGGTAATTAATTGACTATAATGTGATATAAATAGAGATAAAATGATAGGATGTAGTGAATGATAGAGTTAGGACTTTGCGCGCGCGCTACGAGGTCGGTCGTAGAAATAGCTGCGCGCGCGCAATGTCGCCAATCACGCCTGTCTCCCCTCCGCAGGGCCGGCGGAGCACTGAAAGCGGCCAATGGCGCGCACGGGGCGGAGCTGGGCGAGCTGTCGGGCCTGCTCCACGCGGGACTCGTGAAGCGCGAGCCCGAGGATCTGAGCCGCAAGGTGGTCGACGAGCCCGAGCCGCACGCGCTCAAGCCGCCGCGACACAAGGTGCGTCACACGTCCGTACGCCGCCGTCGCGCGCGCACGCACTCACACACTTCCCTTACCGGTTACTCATGTATTATTTATCGCGGATAGCGTACGATGTGCCGAGTAGCTCGCTCGAGACGCACTAGTCGCGCCCGCCCGCGCCCCCGTCAGGCCGGCCTGCGCCGCCCGCCCTGTGCATGCCGACGTACGTGAACCTTCGGGACCTCTGGACTGGCACTGGATTTTTTGATAATATTTCAGTGAACGTGTTAGATCGAACGATCCTAGTGTACGTGGCTGTGAAC
>DWQK01000017.1:0-37670 GCA_018231225.1 Noctuana stator
CACCTCACTAGAGATACTCGACTTTTGGAGTCACTCGATTTTTTTTCACGATTGAAAATCAAATTATCGAATTACGCCTGGAGTTGGAGTTGCATAACTAGTAATCAGTATTCTGAAAGAATATTATTTATTTTATAATAAATACTTTTTTTGGAGAATATTTATATTTCGAATGAAATACGTTCGTATACGATAAAGCGAAATTTTGAGCGATCGTTTTCTTTTCACTTAAATTTTTGCCATTTCGTTACTGGTCAGTCGACCAGTAACGAAATGGCAAAACGACTAGACGCAGTCGCAGACCGGTTTCTCAATCTGAAGTAGAAATGATTATTTCTTGTAATATTGATTAAGAAATAGGCGAATATGAATGAGTTCATAAAATTCATCAGAGAAGAATTGTCATGCTGCTTCTAATAATCTTCATTTTCATTAAAATCTGCATGGCAATATCCCAATAAAGAATTAACTCTTAATTAACTATACTTCGGACTTTTTTAGGCATTCAATCAACTGCCATGAACGCTAGAACTTCATGCTCACTCCTACAGGGGTATACCACTGCATAAAAATTAAAAATATTTATTAATTAGTTATAACTATTACTTCATTGATTTTTATAAATTACTGTTTATTTCTATTTTCATTGATCAAACAATCTTTATGATATGGTTATCATTTTTATTCACAAGAATGTAAATGGGACTCTTTAACTGGAGTAAATATTTAAATTAAGAACTAGTAAATATTTGGAAAATATGACATAATAATAATATTACAACTGCTTATTATGTGCTGACAGCAAATACAAAACCAACCAAAAAAACCAATATTAAAACATTTTTATATAAATATCTATATATTTATTAAATCAAAAATAGATTACTCTACTGCTTCATATTATGTGAGGTACATGAGTAAGACATTACTTTATGTTCTTGCCAGCGGTCATCATGACTCCAACAACCAGAGCTGTTATTGTAAACCCTTGGGCTACAATTCTCAATCTCATCATCTGCTGCGATAGTCTAGATCTACCAGTTCGAAAGCACCACAGCCCATATGATAAAGCACCAGCTGTTGCCAGACAACCTAAAAAATATCCTTGTATTATTTATTTCTTTATGATATTAATAATATAGGGATAATGACTATAAATTTGTATTATTTGTCCCGAATAAAACAAAATACATAAGCAACACAATTAACCACACAAATTTTTTTAAAATGACAATAAAAAAAATTGAAAACTCAGTGTTTCTTTAATGACCTATTGGGACGAAGGGGTTTTCATTAAACTTTCGAACAAATTTATCACTAGTCGACTCTGCGTAGTGGGCAGTGCCCATTTCAGCGCGTAGTTTCACCCAATCTAAATCTGTCGGCTCCTCATTGGCCATTTTGACTGTTTGGAGACTTTGAAATAAAAGTTAATATCACGAGCTTTCGAGATTTTTATATTAAAGTGTTAAATTTTAATATTCACATGGATCACAAGTAAAAACAAAATACTCGAAA
Organism: Noctuana stator; assembly: GCA_018231225.1. Taxonomy (NCBI): domain Eukaryota; kingdom Metazoa; phylum Arthropoda; class Insecta; order Lepidoptera; family Hesperiidae; genus Noctuana; species Noctuana stator. Next base: position 1,519 of record DWQK01000017.1, read on the forward strand.
AACGAAAGATTTCGCATATATTTGAATCAAATTGATTTTGATTTGTCAACTTTTCAACTTTGTTGACTTTGACATCTTTGACTTTGATTGATGTTATGTCATTCATGGATGGACAGCGCTGCCAACATCTTTGTTCTAAATTTCCCAAAATGTAAGGCATAGTTCCCTGATTCATAAGAACTAAATCGAGAAATCAATCTCAATTCCCCACATAACGAAACGAGAGCAAAAAAGTGAAATAGGCAAATTTTTAATGTTTATTCGTTTTAATGTATATTGTCAGTACATAACATAATAATTTCAATTCAACAAATTTTTTTATGGTTTAAATTTGAAAATACAACGTTAGGGGCTTATAAACTTCACTGAAGATGTAGTGGTTTGTATGTAAGCTAGTTTGTTCAATATGTACTATTCTCACATTTTCCCCGCAAAGAACAAATAGAGCTAAAATTCCCTGAATTTGGGGAATTCTTCACAAATTGGCAACGTTGTTAATTTAATATCATTTTGTCATTTGTATTCAGTCATTATCACAGACTAAGGAAAGATGTCATCATGTTGATCAGCAGTTTTATATTAGTTATTAGATCATAGACAGTTGAATATAATAGAGCATTGACATTTTTATTTTTCGTTTTTGATAAAAGAATTTTGGTAGTGTGTTTCAGTGAGCGCTTGAAACGATCATTGTTCGAGGCCGCGATTTTTCGCTCCTCACCGTCCGTCTGGCTTAATGGTTACGCTGTTCAAATTTTGCCATTTTTGGAGTCTACAGCATAATTACATTCTTAGACATATTGAACAATTATCAAAATAAAAAGATAAATTAGATAGACAAATTTTGCATTATTGTATAATGGTATTGTTTTGTGGACCGGTTAGAGGACGTGCCCCGTCCTTGGTGTGCCTATGACTATTGAAATCTGAAAGGGTTAATTAGGAGTATAATTAGATCAGCTTGTAAGCTTAGGCGTATTAGTTTAGAGCGTCTATTCTTTTCACGTTGACTATGTCAAATCAATGCTCTATCTGTAGTCTGTCTATGATATAAATTTCAATATTGTCATATCTGTCATTTAATTCAACGAAACACAAAAAAAACTTACATATAAATAAACAATATAAACATATTAAATAACAAAAATATTTACAAAATTATAAATAATAATTACAAAAAGAAAATTTCTTCTAATATGCATTTAATTTAAATTAAAGTGACATTTATTTAGTTATTTTACCTATCAGTATGACGTCTCACGTCAGTGTCACGTCATTCATTGGATTGGCATATTTGGGATTGGTTAGCAAAGTTTTGCATTTTTCGTAGCTGTGCTGTGCTTTGAATTGTGGTATTTTAAACTTATGAAAATGATGTTTATTACCTTATCAATCCTTAATAAAATCGTAAGTACATTAGCTATACCTTTAATTACACTTATATGATGGCAATAATGCTTGCGAAGAGTTGTAATTTTCGTTATGTAGCATTCTCTCAAACATGCGTAAAATATAATGACGTCAGGCCATGGCAGCCACGCGTGTTTAGAGTGCTTTGGATAGATTGGCTCTGATTGAATAGAATACTAATGTAAGATTGTTTTTTGTTGAACAGAAAAAGAAAAATGTATTTGTTCATAAAATGTTTTACAAATTGCTTTTATTATGTTTCAAAAGGAGCCAGAAGTCATTGCCAAAAACTTTATCAGAAATAGAACAATACGTTTGATTCCTACGATTTCCTTTGAACCACGCCTGAAGTCAAAACATTATTATGTCCTGATAGTGCAGCGCGGCAGCAAAATAAAATAGATAATAGTTCACACTCACAGCCCCACACTACTAGGTGTCCCTGTTTCGTGGTTGCTATGGACACATATACAAACACAATTACACAAACACCCAGACTGGAGACAGAAATCTAAATTTATCATTTAAATTTCGACCCACCTGGGAACTGACCCAAGTATAATTTTAATAATTAAAGTGCAGAAACAGACAGATGTGTTTTTGCACTTTAATTATTAAAATTATTATTAAAATGTACCCACATCACCTGTGGTGCACAGATAATAATTATAAACATTTTGTATCAGAGAATGACTAGATGCATAATACAAAGAAATGTCAGCTAAAATTATATAAAAAACAAAACACATAACTAAATATAATATAACACTGTTATCCTTACAATGTCATATTATAAGAGTCAATCATGAGTAAAAACATAAATAATCAAAAATTACTACTTCTGGTCAGTCCAAGCCCATAAGTTTTTTGTTGACGTACCTATATCAGTGACTTTAATTTTGTCTAGCATGTTTTTAGATTTTCTTACCTTGTTATAAAGAATTATTCCAAATATACTGCATTCCATTGATGATGCATTACCCTATAATTAGCTTATGTACACTAGGTCTAATAATTACTTTAACACTGGTCTTCAGTGAGTGAGAGGTTATATTTAATAAGACTTAAGAAGACTTCGGTATGTTTACAGAAAAATTGTATAATTTCTTATTTTTTTTGTCTTCTTCATATTATTACACTCGTAGCATATAGGAAACTGAGTAGTGTAGCATAGTAAAAGTATTAGGTGTATTAGGTAGTAGTAGTATTAGGAGTTACTACACTGATACACTGTTACCCAGATAGTCCAATTTAGGTATATAGGTGTTTAGGCTCTGTGTTTGTAAACATCTCATAACTTTTGTTCATGTTGCTTAATCATATTGTGGTGTATGGTATGTAAAAAATCAGGATTTATTCAACTTACATTTCCTGAGAATTAAGCCAAATTTACTGAGTACATTTTATTACTATGTATTTAGTGCATTCATTTATTAAGTGCTATTTTAATTATTTATTGCTACGTAAATTACTAAAAGTCAACTACAGCTATTAAACTCTTTAATCAATTAAAAATATAGTTTTCGTGTATTTTCAGTTTAAAAATTTTCGTTTTCATTTTTTTTTATGTTTTGTTTCAGATGTCCTCAACAACGTTCTGTTTAAAATCGAGTGACTCCCCAAGAGTGTCTTGAATCTTAGTTCCTTAAGCTTAATCTTAGTTTATTTCTTCTATTAAATTCTTTAAGCATAAGCATTATTATTTTTAGCTCAGTTTCTTGATGTTGGCAGCCAATTTAGTCTTATCATTTCTGCTCACGATAAAACCTACCTAGCTAAGCATTCAGTCTCGCGTTACGTGTGTTGAGTCGCGACTGTGCAGCACCGACGTTCATCATATTTGACGATCTGTTGTATTTGCTAAATTGCGCACATAGTTCTTTACAATAATGGCATCCAGTGATCCCGAAATTAAAGATGGATTGACACTTCCCGTTTGGATGAAAACGAAGCCAACCAAGTAAGTAATTTTTACCTATAATGCATAACGATTAATAAGCTTGCTAAGAAAATAAGTATGCTTTTTATATAACTACCTGTATAATGTTACTATATTAGTAGATTTGTCACGTATGTAATAGCAATTACCTTTAAAATAGGTAGGATGGGGAGATGAATTTGAATTTACGATTGCATTTCACATTTTTTACCTACCTACCTAGGTAGTTGCATTATTCGTGGCTACATAAGCCATAATTTTATTTACTAATGCTTTAATATTGGAATAGAATGGAATTCTTGGCAAGTTGTATTTAATGTTTTTCCACTATCTGTAGGTAAATCACTGCTTTGTTTGTATTAGCAGTAAGATTGTTATTACTTTGACGTAGGCGTGTCGGCTGGTGATGTGCCACGAGATCTTGAATTTTACTCTTACAAGTAGCTCAAAGTAGGTAGGTACCTACTAATTAGCACAATTGTTAAACTAATATGAATATAGTAAGAATAAACGAGGGGTGAACAGAACGTAAAGATAAATAATTAATTTATTACATACCTAACAGGTATTTTTCATACGTTTTTATAACATACCTAATGTATGCATCTCTTATGACATAAATGTTAAAATATAAGTCCTAGGTAATTTTTAAAACTTATTTATAAACTACAAAATGTCCAGCAATGCATACCTATCTCATGAACGTATTGTTTGCTCATTTGTATTCTAATGAGGTTACAAAACAGGTACCTACCTACAATCATTTACAAACCATTAAGTTGGTAGGTACATTGGTATTTTGTTAAGGCGACACACTACATATTATGTACCTTAATTAAATTCCTATGTATTACAAAGTTGGGGGCTTGGCTATGACGTCATTTAGCCTCCAATGTGCTTGCTTGCTTCGATAGCCGGTGCAGACTTGAAAGTCTTGAAAAACGACTTTTATTTAAAGACGGTTAAAAATTTAATTTGCCCTAAGCCGCGACCAGACATGCTACGCTACTTATTGTACTCTTTATTAGATAGATATATTTTTTTGATTAATTTTTTTGCCATTTACTCGTCAGGTAGGACCTAAGAAAACTTTAGCACTGCACTGATTTAAAACGAACAATTCATCTAATACCTAATAGGTATAATTATGAATATTATTACATTAATAGACTAATAGCTGAATTTTATTGCTTATCTGTTATTTTCATCCACCTAAATATTGTAAAATAGAAGTGACTTAATAGGTAGATCATGGTAAATAAGTGTTGTTGCAACACTAACACGCGATAATCACTTCTCGAGGTCAGGCTCCGGGGAACGCAATAGAATTGTGGTACTTATAACGGCACAAATGAATGTGGGTACCTACTTTGGTTAGCTAAATTTCGAAATGCGGTGCAACCTTGGCGATTGCCCTTAAAATACGATGGTGAAATATTTATCTTCGACGACACTGACATTGATATGAACACGTCTTACATCGGTCGATTGATCGAATCGATAAATATTATGTACTTACATACCTACTTGCTCTTTTTCTCTTTATATTTTTTAAATAGTATCAATAGTCAATGATTTAAAGTTTTAGGTTAATTTTATTATGCACCAACATCAGAATAATCTAGGTAGGTAGTAGATTTTCTTACGTTCGCGGTTGGTTCAAAAATATATTATATTATAAAGCTTTTGTACCTATATAGGTATAGTTATTCGAAAGATAAAATGTTATAATAATGAACCCATTTTGATGCTCTTTTTTGTTATTTGAAATATAGTGTTGCCCCTGTGGTCCCATTTCAAGTTGGTCCACTTCTGACTACGTCATCCACGAAAACACTATTAAAATAGTTTTTTTTTGGCAATAATTGCGTCTATAATCATTTTAATATTCAAATTTGCTCTGAATTACTGTTTTTTGTTTTTACTTTCAGTGAGGTAGGTATGTTTAAATCTTCCATTCCTTATCTTTTTTCATAATAATACTTTAATTTACCAGCTTTATCGGCATTGCCTATCATGTTAATATGATATGACGTTTGTTAATCTATATTTAGTAAAAATGTTAATTAGTTACCTACTATTGTTAGTTAGTTACCTGGTATTTGTAGGTACACAGGCTTTTACACCACATGGATATTTACAAGAATTCATTATGAATTAACAATATTACTAAATGGGCAATGTATTGTATCATATGACAATGTACTATAAAGTTACTGAACATTTTGTCTGTGAGATATGCAGGGCTATAATATGAAGGTACCTATTTATTATATAGGTACATATATTTTAAAATTGCTTTATGTGTCATGGATATTATGACATAGTATATTGAACATATTATTATACTTAACATCATTACTATATTAAAGTTGTCTATAGCGCAAAAAAAAAATTGTATATATATAATTATTTATTGCGTATAGGTACATTAACGTTGATTTTCTTAGTAGGTACATTATTATATTTATTATGCACATTACACGATATACAAATACAGCTTTGTGGGTTTTGTGACGTCAGAAGCGATCAATCTTGATTATCGACAAGTAAGTCATGCCATCTATATAATAACAAACATGTTTATCATGACCGATAAAATTGTATGTTTAAATAGTTTATGTAAGAAATATTGACGTTTAAAATTTTCTCCTCAAATACTTCTTTATTTCAGAATTTTGTAGTATTTAATTTTTATTGGATTTAAAAAGTTTAAAAACTCAATTTATTTTTGGATGAAAAACAGTGTTCCATCCTACTTTAGCTGTTTTCCAAATAGGTAGATATAAGGCCTGCGTGACGCCTAAGTTGAAGGACATATTTCAAGATTTTAAAAGAAACAATGCTAAACTTATCTTGAGATTACATGTCATGATAAAGCAATTTTATTGACAAGTGAAACAAGGAAACCATTAAAATTAGAATTTTTATCTCTTGTTATTTTTTTTCTCAATGTTATTTTTGTTATCAAATTTCTTTCTTTCTACTATCTATTAATCAATCATGCTTTCAGATAGAAAGGTACATATTTTATTATTTATCAAAAAATATATTTTTTGTATCACAGCATTATAATATTTGCCAACTTCTTTAATATGGTGGTATTTTGGTTCAATATTTTTAATTGTACCATCATAAACACATATTTTGCTAATTTTTTCTGTAATTATTCCCTGTTCGAAATTGAGGTATTCGCTGGGAAATATTAAATATATATCCCCATGTGATACCCTTTTTAAGTAGGTTTAAAATACATAACAGCTTTAATTTTCTCTCGAATTTATTAATTTATACTTCAATAAGTATTTCTCATTATGAGCATTTTTTAAAATTATGTTTACATCCCAAGCAACATGCGTTTTGTAATCTGTATGTCAATATTTTACGTTTTTCGCTTTAATAACCTGACAGATATTGCTATCAGTCTTTGTTTTAAAACACTAAAATATCAACAGCTGACAGTATTCTTAAAAGACTTTCCTGAAATTATAGATATTGTTAATGTTTTTCATTTTTCTTTTCTAGTTTTAGTCTAGCGACACTTATAGGTACTTCAAATGGTCTTTAATTCGTTTAAATAATAAAAAGTAATTTAAATTTTTCAATTAAACATGTTTATCTCTGTATATTGCCTTAATGTCATTAATCCTGTCTTTATGTTATGCCTGTAATCTTGTTACATAAGTGTTGTGTTATGTAGGTAAGTTATAAGTACTTACCTTTTGTGTTATATATTGACAATTACCCTGTAGGTAATATAGAAAAACGCGTAGGTATATCTAAATCTAAACATTTAATGTTTACTGAGTTCTCTGTCTTTGACCTCAAAAACACATCTACGCAATACAATTTTAGCGTTGTATCATGTGCTTTCTCGTCGGGGGAGTGCGCTCATGAGTAGCTCTGATTGGCCAGAAAACTGTGACGTCATGAGACGTGTTATTTTAAAACATGTTTTTGCTCACTGTAATGTTATCCTGATAAGATAGAGGCGCTCTACCGACTGTAGGCAGAGGCAGTATATAATACTATCGCGATTCTTGCTCGGTTTCAGTTTGCGGTCATATTTTTGATTCGTTTCGTCTATCGTTTGCTGCATTGCATTGCAATTTGATTATTTTCATCTTCAAATAAATAAATATATAATTAACAAGTTCCCTTTAACTATTTTCATAAATATAAAATCTTATTACTATGATGAGAAAAAGGAATTTAGTGGCACAGTTCAATAACCTGATCTCGTAAGTAGATTAAATACTGAAGACCGGAGTTTGCCTTATATTATCATTTTTAGTAATAAGAATAATTAAACTAACATCTGTCACCTTTAATTAAGGATTATTTTATTTAATAATAATTCATAATAACTATGGGAATAGATGTTATAGATGATGTATAATGATGTATAATCGACTAATCTTTAATTATAACCATATTAACCATATTTAAAATTGTTTGCAGGGAGTTTGAGCCGTTTGCGTCTTCTCCGCCGGCGCCAGAAGATTCTTTCTTTTACATCAGATACCCGAAAACAGACGTGTTGTTCGGTAAATCGAGGTTGGATAACGTGATACCGAACGCTGCTGAACAGAAAGACCTGGGTGCGGCAGTATCGTTCAACCAGATAAAGGAGACAGACTGGTCAAAGCACACTAAACCCTGCCAAGACGTACTGCACGGCATTGCACCTATAAATACAGCTGGTAAGCGCACTATGCAATTTGTTCGCTTTATTTGTATTTTAGATTACTTCTTCCGTTGCTATATTGTTGTGACCAATCTACTACCTACTTCCAATCTACTGTTATTATTACGTAGTAAGGTATTGTCTTAAGCATTACAACAAACGCTTTTCATAGGCGTCGGATAGATTTGTTTTAAATTGGAAAGTTGATCACTTAGCCATGATTACTAGAATATTCTAGAAATAATATCGATTTGTTACCAAATGCACTATCATGTGATATGGTATATCAAACCATTACAAGTTAAAATTTAGGTCTTTTATCCTTATCAGTCTACGTTGTACTCAGAAATAAGTCCTTTACAAAAGCAGTGCTTATCAGTTTATCACCCACTTCGCAAATTATCCAATTCAATAAAGGGTATTCCAATGTGTACATAGCAGTCGGCTAACATTAAGTTGATATATACACGTATGTATGTGTAATGTAATAGATATAGGAATTGTAAATGAAATGACACTTATGTGTCTACGTAAAGATACGTACCTCTGAATTAGTGTTAGGAGTCTCAAGTCTTTTCTCTGCCGAGGATTCTGTTATGGCAATACTTACCTACAAATTAGGTGTATGTGTCTTAAAGCAAAAGTAGTACTGCCGCTCGTTTTGCAGAGGTTGAGTACAAACAGAGCCTCTCATCATAAACCTTAAAGATCAACATATATTTCATAGAACATAACTAATAGTACTAACATGTAAAGCTAATAAAGTCACAGAAATAGACATAAATATTATTGTTATTAGAGAAATACAAGATTTTCTCGTCATCGTTACATCGTGACTGCACTGTTTGCTTATGACGTAAATACACGACTGGGTTTTTATATTATCACGGTTTCAAAAAGTAGGTGTGTTACTATACAATTAATAAATGACGAAGTCAGGTATTTAAATATTGAAATAAGGAGAATAACTCGTGTTATAAATCGCTCGCCCTCAAACTTGAAAATGCAATTCCTGTAACTATTTAGAAGCCTGTTTTGTTAGTTTGTGACGCATGATCGTCATCAATTTATCACAGTACCACTGCTGGGCACGGTACTGTGTGTTCGCTGGGATTTGAACCCGCTCCTTGCAAAGGGCCTAATAGAGGCACTTGCGACACATAATACACATTGAAAAAGCTACATTACAATATGATAAACCATTACAGAGATCAAACCATTACCGTGTGGACAAAAGAAATTCATAATCGAGGTAGCATTTCAATCTCAAATATTGTTTTATGTTGAGGATTCAGTATAATGCAATTTTAAAGCATTACGTGCGCTACGTACAATTAATAAACAACGCACATACTCCTATCTATTGATATCATGGAATTGTCTTGTGAACCAAGAATTTTCCACTTAACCGGTCACAATCATGTATTTAGCTAGTGTTGATGGTTATGTAGGGCTTCATCTGTTTAATCTAGAGTTTATTTACGGAAGTTAAAATAGCTTGATAGGTAATATTTCATACTGACATCTAGTTATAACAAAGAATATGTAGTTTTTTAATAAGGTTCGCTTAATAGGCCGATTGTCTGAAAGGATATACTTGAGAAATATAATGGGTGCCAGTTCAATTGTTCATACGGAGTAGCCAAACATAAGAATAACCAAGTTGTAGCTGGTTATATCTCGGTTTAGTTTATTGGTTTGATTAGCCTCGTTGCAGTTGCAGTGAATGCGTAGCAGTGAATGTTATGTTCTTTAACAAAGCTAACGTCATACCTACTTGTAACTTGAGCGTCACTTTATATCTTCGCTTTATATTATTTTACTGCATAACAAAAATGTTGCGCTGCGATGCGCTGCGCTTTTCGGAACAAAAGAAATGAGATCAAGGTTATTTTTTATTGGAATGCTAGACCAAATTACACTTTATACTAAATGGAAAAGCAAGGTACCGGTCGTGTTTCATGGCACATAGCAATATTTGACCATTTGTGTTTGAAGACATACTAGTAGCGACTGACGCCACTCAACCACTAAAATCAGTATCAAATATTCTCGTATTTATGTAATGTTTCTCCTGCCTCCTTTGTTTGCCACAGTCTCACAGTAATTGTCCACTTCAAATATTTATTAGTACTTATATATTGTAGAGTAATTACAAAGAAACTTTGATATCTTTGTTTGTTCCAGCGAGCTCAGTGAACTTGAAGCCAAAGCCCGCCGGCACGGACGATGGGTTTAAAGGCGAGGGAGCCGCGTGCGGTAACTCTGTGGTCAAGGTCAGTTGATAAAACAAATACCTACATACATTGTTTTTATATCGTAAATGAGAAGCAAATCAGCATTCAGGCCACCTGATGATGTTAAGTGGTCACTGCAATCCATGACCACTCGTCCATACTAAAATAGGATAGAAGTTCTATCTGTGGTCGTATGTGAGTGCGTTGCTATGCTACTTATGAGTACTGAAAACGTATCCGCACTGTTATATATCACACATTTTTATTACAAATCTTGAACTATCTATATATAAAATGATCATTAGAAAACGTAAATTGAAACAAGGTTGTCATACTTTTTCTATTCGCTTGCGGAAACCAGTTTCATGGCCTTTTGCCATTCAATATAAAGGGTCTCTGATAAAATCAATTACATATTATGATAAATAATCTTTTCTACTATGACATGTATACTAAAAGTCTAAAAAACGCTGAATCCCCAAAATCTGGTAATTTTTTTATCATCTTTATCCTTATACAAAGAGTTCAAAAAGTCAACCATAATGTCAACAATAGATTATATATCAACAATATACGTTCCACAAAAGTACATTAGGTTCGTAAATATATTTCAAATATCCGGCAATGACTGCCGGATCAATTTATACGTTGCCATGTCACAAGGTGCAAACGATAACACGTTAAAAAAGCGCTTATCGCTTCTGTTTCTTGGTACAATGCTTCGTGAAATTGCGTTATCCATGTGTTTCATTTGTCTTGCATTGTGTACAGGTGTTCGCTATACAGGTATAATAGTGGTTATGATATCGTCTTCTAGTAGGGCTGTTTATGAGATCAGGGAGGGTATGTACATACCACAGTCACTTCTCGCTATTGCGTTATTTTTTTTGTGAATATTTTACGAAGATAATAATATATTTTATACTAGCTGTGTCACGCGGTTTCACCCGCGTTAAGAATAGTAGCGTAATGCTTGATAGCCTATACCCTTCCTCGTGAATGTACTTTAATCATAGAGAAAAAGATTTTTTCTAGAATCGGTCCAGTAGTTTCGGAGCTTATTCAATACAAACAAACATACATTCAAATCTTTCCTCTTTATAATATTAGTATAGATTATGTATTCTGCAAAAAACCTTAGTTCTAGTGTTTTCCTACGCTTTGGGTTTAGCCTTAATCGTGTGTAGTTGATATTTTGTATTTTCGTTGGACAACTTTCTTTCGTCTCTATGATCAAATATTTAAATAATAATAAATAATATGTTTTTAAATCAAAGAGCGTATGTATTAGACAACAATTTGCACGTCTGCTCAAGTTGCCTAGAAGGTTACAGAACATTGTACATTATTCACATTAAAATTATATAAACAGGATATTCTGTCATTGTTACGTAGAATAGCTTACCTGTCTATTGTATGGTTTCGATTATATTATTTCCGCGTCATCTATCTTACAAAGCCGGCAGCGCGTTGGTGACTCCTCTGGTGTCGCCCATGTACCGTCTGCATGTCTAAGCTATATAGATCTATAAAAATCTATTAATTACACTTTATATTCCCAGTTATCTAAAAGTTATATTACTGTTCTAAACACTGGCACCAACTACCATTATTTAAGAGAATGTGAATTAGAGAATTTCATAACAATGAAACAACATTGTCATTTGAACTCATTGGTAAATCTCAAAAATGAGTATTTGTAACTAGTATTTATTACTTATTTTCCTGTATTCGATTCTAGGTAGCGCACCAAATGATATCCTCATCGAGCCGTTCGTCTCGCGGTTTCACGGTGGCGACCCCGTCGGACGACGCCCAAGCTCCCGACTTGCACCAGTACAACCTGATGGCGCGACGGGGTAGCAAGAGCCTGCCCGCCACGCCGGCCCACACTCCGCCAGGCAGCCCCACCAGTCGAAGAAGGGCCAATGGGAACCGGTAAGCCTCTAACGGTTGTAGGAGAAAGTAACGCCACATGCCCTATTTATGTGGTGTTGCACTGTTTTTCAATCCAGCATGGAGGCCCTTACTTACTCGAAGACTTTATTTGTGTGCTAATGTTTGAAATGAGGAATATTTGCTTTAGAATTTATAGAAAACGCAATGCATAACAATAAAAAATAAATTGAGATAAAATTACCTTTCTAAGTAAATTTAGGTGTCGTTTCGATTTTACATTTATAATATATATATATATATATATACCAATTTTTTATCAACGTCAATCAAAACACATAATATAATATCAGAATATATTGTTACCAAAGAAGATATATTTTAGAACGTGACTGACCTCAACAAAGATAATTCAGATAAAATGTTTATTACTAGGGCTTCATAATCAAATCTTGAGCTTCTGGAGCAAATTAAAACGTAATTTTAATTTAGTGATTAATATGAATCGAATTGAATTTTTACAATTTTTTTATTGTTGTCTGGATAATGTTGTCTTATTAATTGTGAATAGATAGTGTCGCGCATCCCTAGACACAATATACAATTCAATATTCCATACAAAACTATGCCTTGCAGTTTTTTTGGGTAGGTACATTTATTGTTCTCATTTCCTAACAAAAAACAGCATTTTTATCATATCTTAAAGATGTCAGGTGCTGTACCTGCGTTAAATATATTGTTAGCGGATATTGAAACCGGTTTTGGTAGACCTTCAAAACCTGTTGTGGGTGTGTCCGTACTGCTGAATAACTCGTTTTACAGCTTATGTTACTATTTGCATTTCGAATGTCGTATAGGTACTAAATGTCATGCAAATGCCACGATATTTTTTAGTATGGTAGTTGCGATATTCGCAAGTCAAAATAAAAATATGACACACAGGTTGTGTGTTGTATATATAACTAGCTGTGCCCTGCCGTTACACCCGCGCTAAGAATTTTAACGTAATGCTTTATAGCCTATAACCTTCCTCATAAATGTAGCTATCATACACAAAAAGAATTGTTCAAATCCGACTTTTAGTTCCAGAGATTAACGCGTTAAAACAATCAAACTTTTCAGCTTTATATATTAATATAGATTATGACTAGCGGAATGTAATGTAGGAGGTAATTAATAATGTACTTTTAAAAAATAAATTAAATAAAATTATTTTGTCTGTCTAAAAGTATACTCATTACGTAATATTTTAAAAAACAAACCTATATTTTAGAAACGTGTAGTTACAGTTTGTTATATAATTATTGAAATTAATAATAATATTGTGATAACGAATGATTACAACGTATTAAAGTCGATTATATAATACAATAGGTATAAACATCGATATTGTCCACGTGTCTTGGCACCTCGACAAGACCGTGGCATTGAGAGGACGTGACGCCGAACACATTATATAGCTTTATTCTAGTTGCGCATTAGTTTTCTCATTTGTACTTTTGGGCGGCTCAACGTGAGGAAAAATAACTTGTAATGAGGTAAATAAACTAGGATTTATATTTATAGAAAGCATTAATGACTTTTCAGGGAAATAGTATACCTGTGTGAATTTTTGTCTACATGACATCCTTTTTTTAGATAGAGTTTGAAGCCGCCTTTTCAATTCATGTACCTACTGGGGTTAGAACCAAAATTGATAAAAGATACAAGTATAACTTTTTATCAATTTTGGTACAATAAATACTGTTAACATTTAAAACATGTGTTTTTACTTGTAATTTTGAATACATTCTTGAAACAATTTTAAAGGATCGTTTTTCTCTTTTGCAGTTACTTTACATCTCCATTTGAACCGGTGGAAGATTCCCACAGTCGCTCCTGGCTGACAATGGCGCTACTGGGTTTTAAGAAAGATCTCACCACCTCCACGTCCACCCTCGCCGAAGAAGAAGTGTTTGAGAACAGATTACAAGGTATTTTAAAGCAATTGGCAAGATGTAACATCGTTTCATGTTTTGTTTGTTACTTCAGTCGCCGAAAGTTTCGTCCCCTTGTCGTCTAAGCACAGTCTGCTAACTGCTAACCACAATCGATAGCCAAAATTGAAGCCAATTACTTTTTACATTTACCTTTTACATTAATGCCTTTTATTTTATAAAAAGAAGTTCCAGACGAGCAATTTACCTGCCGTTAAGTGGTCACCTCGGATAACTAGAGTCTGAGGTTGTAGATATGTATATACTCCCGTAGACTAAAATGTAGGAAGTTTTTTGTGAATTTCTTGGGTGATGCGCGGCCAATACTAAAATATATTCATTCACTATGTAAAATTCCATTACAGTACATAAAAATAAAATATAAATTACTTTAATATAAATTACTTACATCCTTCAAATATATTTTGGTTATTTCAGTTGGTAGTCTTGCGGAGTCTGTAGAAAGTCTCGGCCCAGCTCCCAAGAAGGAACCCAAGCTATTAGAATCTGAGGCGCTTCAAGCAAGACCTCCGAAACCCGCCCAGGCTTTCCGACCCAGGCCTTCTGAACTACGAGAAATGAACTTTTGGTCACCTACTTCGATGTGATACTAAAAAATAATATTTAATATTTGGTATTAGTATCGAATCGACTACTTCGGTTAGATTGACGTGCGAAAGTTTTTGCAAGAGCTCGGCTGATTAGACGATATATTTTAACAGGATATAAAGTGTTATACATTACTTAAATGTAAAAAAAAAAATATGGCAGTTTTCCCAAGTTGTTTTATATAAATTAAACAATATATTCAAAGTATTTTTTTTAATATTGGATTTTGTCATGTGCTCCTAGAATGAGTTTTTGTTCTTAAGGAAAAACCAAATTTTGATTTCTAGTTTGTCTATACATCTACTAGCAGCGCTCCTACGGGAAGCAATGAGAACTAAATACGTATTAGAACTTACCTAGTGCTAATTTAGTTTCGAAACTAAAAATTCCTACTAGGCTTACTGATTTCTTCAAAATATTTCCATGTTTGCCAAAACTATTTATATACTTTGAATACACATGAGTGAAAAATAAATCTTGCCCTATCTTGCCTGTCGACGACATTTGACGTTGTCGTTTATGGCTCCAGGAGCATACAGACTGAATCTCATATAGTGTTTGTGTTCATTCTATATCGATATATGGAACAAATTGCGATTGAAAAAATTTTAGTGTATGATCTCATTTTCTCTTTTAATCTATTTTTCAATGCCGTTTGGGTATATATTGTTAATCGAAGTGGTCGATCGTTAGAGTAGCCTTAGCTGTAATTTCTAGGATTCGGACTCTACAACACATCAATCAGTATTTTCAATTTCTGGAGGTTTCTCTACTTTAATTATAAGTTTAAGCATAGAAAACATCACGTATTTTATTAATAATATATCATAAACTCTACTTAACTTTTTTTGTATACTGTAATTACATTATTTACTTATCGCACAAGTAACTAATTGATTATTCGATAGACATATTTGTTACATATTTGAGATATTTGATCATTATTTTCATTTATTTATCAGTAGAAAGTTAAAATGTTTGATTGTAGAGTTTTGTTCTGAAATATTCCATTATTATTAAGATTTATATTTATTTGATATTTTGCGAGTGTAGAGTACTTACATGATACAATACCTTATTGTATAAAATTAATTATGAATTGGAACCGAATTAATTAATTGAAATTGAAAGACATAATTAAGAAACGCAACGTCATAGCAATACACAGCATACAATTAAATATGTGATGTGATTTGTTGGGTTAGATTATCATGATTTTTTATAGTTTCAGGTTCAATTCCAGTGTTTGATTATAAATCTTTTTTTTATTTTACGTGGATGTTTGTTAGATAGTTCGGAAGATGAACGTTACCATTGATAATTTTGAGATACTCATATAATGCAAGCATTGCCTTGAAATAAATTGTATTTATTGTCCATTACCTGTTGCAATACTGTGGGTACGTTGGTATGTAGGATTTATTAGCTTTAATAGTAGGTACTATAATAGTAGGGAATTTATCGAGAGCAGAAATGATTGATAGAATAATGTATTACTATTTGTCACCCTTTTTTTCAGTAAAACTTTGTTAATTATTACAGACTATACATTAACAAATAAATGTAATGCATAAAAATAAAAAATATTTCTTCAAATTCGTGTATTATTTTCTACGATCCTGTTGCTGAGGTCTAAATGTATGCTCACTATAATAATAATACGTCATTTTTGGATATGGTTAAAATAACCAAAGAAAAAATTTGGCGGAAAAAATCTCAAAAGTAATTTAAAATCAAGTTTTACATTATTCGCTATGCAGTGATGCTTTGACCTGTAATGCTCAGCCGCCAGCTGGCTGCACAATTGGAACTAAGCTAACCTGAATAATGTATTTACATTTGGTTTTAGTCACATTAAGGTTATAAAATGTCTATCGACATAACGTTTTTAATTTTTGGTTAGGAGCTATAGCTTTTTATTACCAGATATTAAAAAAAGCAGAGCCTTAAATGTGAGTAGTTTTAATGTGTCTATAGTACCTACTTACCTACCAAGACCAAGCTTGCCTTCATGTGCTTTGCATGTCCCACTGCTGGGTACGGGTCTCTCCCCACAACCGAGGAAGGCCTGGAGCATACTCCACTATGCTGCTCCAATGCGGATTGGTGGAGACCACGACCAAGCTTAGCATGGCTTTAATCTTATATTTACATAATTTATTTCAGTTTATAATAAATTTGATGCATATTTAAATGTAATAGCGTGGTTTATAACTACTATTGTTGTATTGCATGTCTGCATGTCACTCTATCACCTCGTTAATAACTGTTTGTGATAAAATATTGTCTGGAAACGAGCTTTTTATTTCATTTTCGTAGCAAACAAAGCTCTACCAATCCGGTTGCGTGACGGAAACTCATGTACATTTTATGATTGTTCAAGCATTTGCCCACTTTTCGTTATCGCTATAGTAGGTACGCTCTGACTTAAAGCTTTTAACTTTCCTACTTCGTATTGGGCACCCTTGTTCGCTTGGCCTTTGCTATGAAGTCTTATTATTTCTTTATTCTACTTTTATGTATTACTATTTATATTATATATAATATAAGTTAATCTTGCTATCCTACAGTTCATTATAGGTATCTAATAGAAAATTGGCCAATTATTAATTTTTATTATTCCAATAAATAAATAATGATTTCACACTACCAGCCCTGTGTCGTGGTTACCATGGACACACACAAAGACAAACACCCAGACAAGAATTGAAATCTATATACATCCGGCCGGGAACTCTGCCAGGAACCGAACTCAGGGCTCTTCGAATGGTAGACCAGCATGGTTACCACTACACATCACCGCTCGTTAAAATCCCAATAATTTTTTTAAATATGTAATAGTACAAGTGTTTGGGAATATTTGTAGCATTCTTGTTTTAGATGCATAGTGAATTTAAATGACTAAAGTTTAAATCATTATGCAATTGATATAAGTACCTACAAGGTATAGGTAAGCCTCTATAATTCATTGATTTTATTAACTTAATACCTACTCCATAATTTTCTTTGCCCACATACAAAGCGGTGAAAATGAAGGCCACGAATTATACCTATTGCTCACAACACGCTTCTACATGAAAACCTCACGCGATTTCGGCATTCTCAATGCACGCAACTTTCGTAAAAAGTGTGTATTCATTCTTTTTCTATGAATAGGAATAAAGAAAAGGGCTAGGCTCTTACCTACTTTAAATTATTTTACACAAACATTCTATATTATTTTATTATCAGTAACAAGTCAAGGGACTCAGTCGATTAAAATATAAATGTGTCTATATTTCAGTACGTTTATTTATATAAAACTAATGATCACCTTATAAGTAACGATGATACAAAAGACGAACTCAATGATTGCTAGTATTCTGCCAGTCAACTTTAGGTGGATTATGAAACCTTGTGGTAGGTTTACCTACCCATGTCAAAGATGCATTATTTATTTTTTAAAAACCATTATATTTCGTGGATCTGTGTTGAAATCAGAAAGGCCTTTTTCCTGCCGACTTTTTAATTAGTCTCGTTTCATTACTCAAATCGGATTTGCATTCACGCCCGTGGCACTTAAGAACAGCCTAAAAATTGTTGTCGTTGGAAAAATTGCTTGAGGAATGAATTCAAGTTTTTTTGTAAGGCCTGTGACTGAAGGGAGTTGAGATGTAATTTTTAATCTTAGGATTTATTAGGATAAAAAATTACGTCTCAACTTTTAAAACATCTAGTTTAGGCTCATAATTTAAATTCTCCTATACCTAACTTCTTTTACCAAAACCTTATTAACGTAGATTTAAGGGACGCACTACCATCAATAGTTTAGTACGTATAACTATACTTATACATCTTACACACATACATTATCTAACTTCTTTAACGTACAAACTTTCCTTTGTACCGCAAACATAAAACGTGAACTACCGACATTAAATCCCTAAATATGTTTTACGAGTTACCAACCTGTTGTTTCACAGGGTAAAGTAGTATGTACAAACTCGCTCTATAAAATATGAAATGGCTCCAAGGCTTTTACTTTAAAAGTAGGAAAATTTAATTCATAATTCATACTCATAAGCAAGCTAGTTAGCAAGTTTGCTAGCACCTACCTAATCTAGTATTCTGTAGAATATTTTAAAGGGAATATTTGTATATTTTTGTTTACCTACCTATAATAATAATAATATTAACTATTTCTAATTTGTAACCGGTGACTAACATAATTTTTCTTGTAACATCGATCGCTTACATTAAAATACTAAAATATTTTATTTCATTTACGCGAAAACTGTGAAACAAAGAGTTACAATGACTTAATCAGGAACCGGTGAAACTAGCTCTTAATGTTTTAAAACCTCTGGTCAATATGATTTCAACCAATCCAGCCATAATCTGTTGCTTCAAAAATAAGTTACAATTATTTTTTTAAATCTTATCAAATATCGTCTTGCCATTCAGTTGAGTTTTAAATTTTTTTTTTCATATTATTTTGTCCCATTCGTGCAGTATCTTGATTTTGATTTTAATAAAGCTATATTTAGAGCAGATATACTCGTATTTCCTTTTGCTTAAATTTTATTAGTAGCTAAAGCACTATCCCTTTTTGATCGCAGTAAGAGGATCTTCAAACGGGACGCGGATTAATTACAAACAGTTTGGGGGTTAAATTTGAGGAGGGTCTTAGAAATTATGCCTGTAATAATATAATCAATACCGAATCACTTACCTTACCTTCTAGTAGCTATTGGCGGGGGTATGGTTTTAAATGTGACATCGTCATTTAAGAGTACTTACACTTATATACAAGACAACTAAATATTGTGAGCACGAGGATCCTAAAAAAATAAACGTTTATAATTGTAATATTGTGTTATCTTAAATACGTTTAAAAGCTTGCCGCGCAAATTCAATAGGGGAACCTAAACCTAATTACGGAACTTTGTATGCGATAAACTTATAAAAAACAATATTAAAATTTTGAAGGTTTTTTTATTTGAATACTCAATATTTACATATAATAAATCTGATTAAATGCTGTGTATACAGATATAAAGCTGATGTGTTGCCTTGTTGCATGCAAAGCTTAATTCAAACTAGACTAGAGAGAGGCACGACCGAGCTATCGGATAATTCCGTTTCATCAAGCCTGACTCGGCTGGTTGTGAATAAGCATTTGTTAATGAATAGATCTCATTAAATTGAATGCGAAGCCGAGAGACACTGCGTTGTTTAATGAAAATACATGTTATTTACTTATATACCGGAATCTTATACATAAACGAAGTAAATTTTATAAACCACATATAGATAAAGAAAATTTCTTTTAAACAACCTACAATAGAAACAAAGAAAATAAGGGTAGGATTGTAATAAACACATGTACCATTTTTTGATACTATTTCACTTTTACTAAAATATTTCGGAAATGTTACCTAGGTACATATTATATTCTATTATTGATTAACTACATTGAACTTTTCTACAATGTTTAATTAGGAAGTTTACTCTTCATATAAAATAGAATTTAAAAGGGTTGGGTTAAATTTTAGGTTTGCAGGATACGAAGATATAATATGATATTGATTCTGGATAATAGGCGGGATATTCGTGCCGACGATCTACTTTATTTAAAGTCTAGTCACGTTTCGCATTGAACCTACGTATTTTATGACATCGCAGTTAACTTATAGTTCTGCAAAATCCATTACCTGTATGTTTGTTCAAGGATTTAATAGACAATTTTCTTTACCAATTATAATATTATACATTATTTTTCGTAAAGGCAAAAACTGTTATCCCTTTGACATTTGATTGTTATCCCTTTGAGATTTGATTCGACGATTTCCGAGAAATGCTTAGTCAAATATGCAATAAAATAACTATAAAATTTGTGTATTTGTTTGGAAGCCCTAGTAGATTATTATCTGTGATTGGTACTTGCAGTTCCAATAGAAATATGAATATAGGTATATTTATTCCTCTTAAAGTTATTAAATTTAATCCTCAAACTAAATCTGTTTTATTATTGAAAAAATATCGTTTACACTTACCCTATTACAGCAGTGTATGGAGCTTAGATTTAATCTGAAATTGATTCGGGATGATGGGTAGGCCATAGGGCGGATCATTGGGTTTCTTTATAATCTAGTCACGTGCTGCTACGGAGCTATGAGTATGTAGAGGCCCTCGTAGCGCTAAATGTAGCCCATTATAGTAAGAATTGCAGAATGTTAGATGCAGAATTCTTGTTGTGTATTGGACCGATGGGTTCGTTAATTAAACTGTCAAGTAACTTATAAGACAGGCATTTGGTTGTCTAACCGAGGAGGTATCACCACAACACCCGTTTCTACAGTAAAGTTTTCACATATTATTTATTCCATAAGGTTTCGTGAGTGTCTTTACATATTGACCTCACGTAGATTTAAGTCGAGAGAATTGTCCCGTTTCTACAAAATTAAAAAACATACATATTACTTTATATGGAATATTTGGTTTTTGAAATAGTATCTAGGGGGAACTTTATCGGGCAATATAACAATAGTCTTTCTAAAATAATAGAATATCCCGCGAGCGAAGCCGTGAGCAAAAGTTGGTAAAATAATAATTAAAATCAAAACTTTGGTTTGAGTTTTGATTTTACTTACTATAATTATGTCTAACTAATTTAGGAACAATGCTAGGCACTGAAAGGTTATCTACGCCAGCAATGTATTTTTTCCAAAGTCGAGTCACGTAGCGCTGCGTAGCGCACTTTGCGTGTGCAGATGGGTATGCGACCCTTTGGGCCCAATTACTATAAGGAATGTTCTAGTTAGGAAAACTGTAAGCTTATAAGTAAAAGTTGTAGGAATTATCTCGTTTGAATTCAGAGACCCGTATACATAATATAAACTTATACAATATAACGGGTAGGTATACCTATAGTACATATTATGTTCTTTGAAATTTAGCCGTTTTTCGAGGTATTAGGTACTTAGATTTGCAGTTTTGTGGATGATGTATCTAAAAGGTATATAAGGTATAAAGATATAAAGGTAGAAGAAGGTAAGTAGTATACTTACTATTTTTGTATTTTTTTCCTTGTTCTTTGTACTTTGTAGGTATATTACTTGTCCCGTTACTTTGTAAAATTATTAATGATAGTAGACACCTTTGAGTTTTAGCACGTAGGTAATGAAGTCTGCCAATAATGCAAATATTAATTTATAATACCTAATAGACGTAACTTTGTTTTACGGCGTTCTTCCTTTATTCCTGAAAGTGTAATATTTAGTAACTTTGAATGTCGGTTTGATTTTGATGTCGATGACCTTCTAATCAACAGTAAAGGAATTTGTTTAGTCAAGTCACGTAGCACTAGCAAGCGTATTATATGTGAGCGGGCAAATAGCCCTAAGGGACCAATTACAACTCCTAATGTCCTACTTAAAGAATTACAGCGCATACCCATTAAGTTCATAGGTTTGCAGTTGTCGTTATGTTTCTCTGTGTATAGTTCTAATATTATTGTCTTAATCATAGACAAGAAAGATAAAGAATAAACATAGGTACAATTACGATTGTAAATAAACATATGAAATTTATAGCTTTATGATTCATTGGTCTCACTAACGACGCGTCTCCACTAAAACGTTAATGGCCTTATAATTGATGTTGGCAGCGTATTTTTATAATTAGATTTCAATTATATTAAAAGGTTTTATTATGATATTATAAAAAATTTGCAGATGATTATAGGTATTGTTATAAAAATTGGTTTGCAATTTTTTTAACAATACCTATAATCATATTGTATGCACTTGAAATTATGTAAGACTATGTAAACATCGCGTTTCAGTGCAACGTGCATGTATCTGATGTATGAGAGTTTTTAAATATGGTGCTACGAGTATAACTGAACATTCCTTTAACAAGAATATAAATAGAACAATATCTTCAATTTGTATTTAAAAAAAATTAAGAAATGATGCTCAAATCTGAATAGAAAATATTCAATAGGTACTTCAAAAGAACGTTGCTTAATAAAAATATAATCGACACGTGTGTCAATTAAATTTTTTTTTTCGTTAGCTTTCACTGTTTTAATAATAGGTATTCAAGTTAAATAGATCCATCATGACTGTAATTCGCAAACTCGGTCCGACCTTCCATTTTAAGTTGGACATTTAATAAATGTGCACTTGCCAGTTTTACTGCAGAACACATCAGTTTATCTGTCACTTGGCGTATTCCTGACTCGAAACAATTCTGACCATTAACTTGAAAGCCTCCCAAGCTAGGCTTCAGTTATCTTTTATTTATCTGCGAGGCTGCTATGAACTAACAGTAGAAGTGATACTGTATTTTATCGTTACTTATTGCTATAGCTGATTGAAAAAAAGGGTTTAAAAAAGATTTTTATGTATATTATAATGTAGTATGGTATAGCTTGTTAATAAACTAGTTCTTGTTAGTGTTACCTATTTCTGTAAAATTACCTAATTAATTTTATTTCTTGAAGTTTTATACGAGTATAATATCTATGAAGCGTTTATTAAATGTATACACATTTAAATACTTATAAATACCAAAAACAAATATTCGTTACAGCATAATTTCCCATTTCGGAAATAAACGACTTGATTTTCGGTAATAGCGGGTTATTCTGGCGAAGGATTGTGAAACAAACGTCATTTAACCGAACAGGATCAAATCTCACGACTCCGGCGTAATCGGCTTTGACAAGTATTTTGTAACAAGTGCTGATATTATATTTTCCTTTATGTTATTTTTTTCACTTTCTCGAAGATTTATGATTAGCCTGATTGACATTTTAAACATAGTGTTTTAGTCCATATTGCAACTAAGTTGTCCTCTGAATAACTAACCGCTAAATATGTGACAAACATGTAAAACATTTTTTAAGACAACTAGCTTGAAACATCTTAATAAAGTTAACTAAATATTATTAATAAAAATTAAATTAAATTCTTGAAGTTATCATCGTAGCTGCTTTACTTTTCCTTATTCATACATTTATATAAATATGTGTATATATAGAAGTAGTACCTACTTGTACCGTAAATGAACCATGAACCGTGTTTTTTGTACAGCAGTTATTGTTTGGTTAGGAGAATTTTCCTAAAATGCGGCAAAATTCTTAGTCCTCAGATGTAAAAAGGTATCGAATTTATGCGACTTTACGCAGGAATGCCTTTTATGAAATGAATATTGATAGACAGTGTATCAGGCCATTTGTATTGCTCTACTCGACACAACTGCTACTAGCACATATTACTTCTTATACTCGTACGTTCTTAACTCAGTTCTTTGTTATGTAAAGGCAATACGAAAGTAAGCAGTGTTCTGGCACTCGCATTATCAACATTGACTCGCAAATAAGTACGCACTACACAGGGGATGCGTGCCACCAGCCAAGCCGGTCAATACGGCCGGATTACCCAGCTTTATACTGATGAATAATTGTGTCCAGCATCCGACCCGGATTAAACCGCTTTCTACTGATTTAATTGACAATCCGGCTATAATTGTTGGCTATTAATAGTATAAACTGACATTGGTAATCCGATCAGTAGTTCCCTACGCTCAACTTATAGTAATATGAAAGTTACAATAAAGAGTTAATTGATGAAAAATAAACCTGCATTACCTTTTGAAAAGTAGAGGTGTGGGGTTAAACTTAGCTGATGTAGGAGGCTTCTACCATCATTGTCACTTTTTTCTGTACAAAACAAGTGTTGCCAATCGAACGTTGAACGTAGTAGGAAGAAAAATACCTATTTCATGGAGTTTGTAAAGTCCGTATTCAAGAAGCTGAACTGTTTTCACACTCTTAACAATATTTGGGATGTAATGAAAGAAAGTTACGATCGTATTTCATCCGAACACTCGAAGGTGACGCACTCGGGGAAACGTTGTCAAAGCTTGAGAAATTGATGAGAAATCTTTTTAAAAGTTTGTTTTCGATTGCAATTTATATTTGGAGAGGGTTTGCTTTGGGCTCAACCGACTTGTTTATTATACCCTACAATAATAAATAAGATGGATTTATATTTAAATATAACAAAAAGTTTACTCAAATGAAATAGGTGAGTGGATGCTGATAAAACGAAGTATTTAACCAAGCAAGGTTCCTAAGATGGTACTTATAAGTAATTACGATTACGAGAATTACGAAAGAAAATGTTGTTTTACTAAGATGAAAAAAGTAACCGTAGGTACGTCGAATACTATTAATAATGATCTAGAAATCCCACATTTTATACCTGTACATTAAATATGAACGAGCAATAATGGCGAATAAGACACTGTATCGACTTCCAAGGCTTTTACAGAAATTGCTTCGGGAAGGTGTAAGGTATCAAAAATGACAATTTTAACAGCTCTTGTTCTCGATTATGACATAGACATGGAATTACTTTACTTTATCCTAAACAATAAAGAATATAATATTATTTGTTTAAACTTTGTTGTAAGACCACAAAAACCTTCTTAGCTATTAGGTATGTACTTTGGCGTCTCGGATGTTAGAACAGAATATAATGAATAATTTCATTTCACTTAGAGCTGTTTTATTTTATGATATTGTTTGAATTTACACATAAAAACTTGAGACTAGGAGTTGTGAAACAATCATTGTTAACCTTACATGTAAATTAATTACAAAAAATACTCAGAAAAAGAACCATAAACGCGCAAACGGGCAAATGGGCATTTATTCCCGTATTGCTGACAAATTACCCATCCCTACTAATGAGGCGCATATCGCGCCGAGAGGTTGTTCTGGCTAATGTATGTAAAATGAGATGACACTGGGTTGTTTGGAATTAGTTAAATCAGGCCTTTTCGTGTCGTCACTCGCCTGGATTTGTTTTTTCTAAACACTTTATTTTATATGCCTTGTCTAAGGTCATAAAAAATTAATGGATTACTATTTATGTATTTTGATTTACATAGCCAAATAATTACAAGCTTAATTTAAGCTTTATTTATTTATTTAGCTTTATTCGTTAAGGTTGCTTGAACAAAGGAAAGGAATTTAATTTTCATCTTAATATGTACGTTACATTTAGGCCACAAAACAGTTTATATAAACATGAAGTCTAATCGTATAAATATGTTTATCAACTACAACCACCGAAAAATATTTGGAAGGACCATGTTTTACATATTAAAAAAAAGAAACAAAATTATATATTTATTACGGAGGCTCCAACCCTAGTAATAAGGCAGCACATCTCACTGAGAGGGTTATTCCAGCTAATGTATGTAAAATGGGATGACACCCGCTCAGGTTGTTGAATTAGGCTCGCGCCGCTAGCGCTGATTTCCCCACAGACCTGTCGATTCCTTTAACTTGGAACGCTGACTGCACTACACATAATTAAATATGAAATTTTAATTACCTAATATATGAGACGTTGATAGCGGTTTAATAAGCAATGTGTTATTTTGTGCAATATAAATGGACGGTTGGCGTGTTTTTTATCCAAAAAGGCAGGTATATTTATCAATCTATCACAAGATTTTTTAAGTGGTAGGTACGTGTTTGTGCCGTTTATTAGTTTTTATATGAAACAAAAAGTGTTAGTTACTTCTATAGCTCACGAACGGCGAAACTGATTTTTATGTTTTTGTTTTTGATATATTGATAGATCAAAGTCTGTCGGGTCTGCAGCTTAATAATTTTGACTTTTATACGTAAAGTTTTCTTTTTTCAGAGTGCTACTTCTTTTATCTTCAACAAAAACCAGGAGAGCTTTTTCAAATATAAACCGGCGAATTAAATCAATCTTACAATTAAGTTGGAACTGGCTGCGAGCTTAAGTTGATCAGAAGAAACTTACTGTTGCAGCAAGTTTGCCAACTAGATACGGGCGGCTAATTTGTTTGCTTTTACGTCTGCCCATCGCCAACTGTATCAGCTCTTTCTAAAGTTTACATGGTTAATATTTACTTTTCTAAATTGATGTACTAAATAATATGTCATTTTATTATATTTATTAAAAGAACTTACGATAAAGGACTTAAGGCCAATGATCTTGTAAATATTTTTACTTTGGATCACAAAAATCTTTCAGGCAGACAGTCAATTGTTCGAAGTGACTGCTAAAATTTTACAAGGGCGAAAGTCATTAAATACCCTCAAACATTACATCTACATTTACAGTAAATTAACATTGCTTGAGCCTAGCCCTGAGCCTTTTCCGGCTTAACCCAGCCTAAACATTTTGCAACCCTTATTTACTACAACTATCTTGCATAAACGATTTTCTGTGGACTTCCTTCAAGATACCGTGTAGGTACTTCTATATAGTTTTTCAGCACAGTATCAATACGTGCAGAAGAAAATTGTCGATCCATAAATTTGTTCATGATGTAATCTTTTTTGAAGCCACGGAATGTAAATGTGAGGTACGAACAACCTAGAGTACCTACCTCTCGGTTGTATCTGTGGAGGGCTAATAGAATTTGCTGCAACAAGCGCTTACGAGCTAAGTACTGCGCGGGTTGCCAGTTAATTCTCCTACGATGTAGATAGAACACGTTGCCAATTGTGCTGCCGTGTTTTCTTTAAACACCTTGTAATTTTTGTTGTCCACCTGAAAATATTTGTTACAAAAAATACTTCTATCAAATTTACAATCCCCTTTTATTTGGAAGTCAGTCAAAGCATTTACCTTATACTGAAAGTCCGATGAACGTACAATATTACCAATAATACGTAAGTATTACTTAATAGGTTTTAGTTTTATGAAATAAAAAAATATTAAATATCTGCTTTGCCTGTATTAATTAATCAATCGGTTATCGTGGAATAGAAAGAAGCAATGTAGAGTGGTCATGATTATTGTGTAAAACTTCCCTAACCTACTTATTCTATTCATATTACCTTTTTCCGTATATAGTTCAAATGAATATTTAGAAATAAAAATGTATTATATCTTTCTCTCTTTATAACAGATCGTTAATTTGTGAGTTGATAACTTATTTTTAGGGAATATTAATTTTTCAGCGTTATTGACGGCCTTTGACAAATTACCTTCGGCTAATATATACAGGCCGATCGACAAAGCTTTTAGACAATATGAACTGTAAAAATATTAAATTTATTTTTGTACGTAGATAAAATAATATAAATGGTTTAATACTGTTTCTATTTACTATATAACCTTGGATTCGGATACGCATTAAGTCGATCTATAATATAAAGTTTGTGAGCGAAGGAAGGGAAACATATGAATGAAATGACAATTGAAAACCTACTAATTTTAATTAAATTGCTTACAATGTTGTAACTAGTATTAGCATTATTTAGTTCATATTTGAAAATACTAAAATTATAACCAAGCAGCCACAGTGATTAGTTCTGAAACAAAGAATAACATATATATAAATATATATTTTTTTTATTGCTAGTTTTTAACGCGTTTTGTATGGCACTGTACGGCAGTCAAGCGCAGACTGACATTTTTTCGTCGTCTCGTTAACGAAGCTCTCAACCACCCTCTGTGTGATCGATTCGATTTTAATAGTTACTCATAAGTTATTTAAAAATCTCTTTTGTCTATTATATACCTAGACTTCTTTACATTTTAACCTAAAGTCACTTTATTGAAATATTTAAAAACAAATGTACTATATATATATATATGTGTATAAATAAGTAGTACACGTTTAAAGTAAAGAAAATATTATATATTCTAATACCAACCCATATTTTAAAATATTTTAAACGAGATAAAATAAAAATTATGTTGCAAAGAAAATCTTTTTCTTTATGACGTCATTGGCTATCATATATAATGTACCTGTACCTTCCTGAAGTCGTAGACTCAGTTTGATCACGCAACGCATGCCATATTACTCCCCTCATATTGCTAATCCATTTTGGTAGTAAGTCAAAAAGGTATAACCGCAATTCAATAGGGCATTGTATGGGACGGCGCTCGGGCAACGACGCTCAGGGGTCCGATAACGGCGTGTCCAAGGCATTATGAAGCTGTAATTAATTATCTAACTTCACAAACTCTCCTTGCTTCTATCTCATCGATCGTTTCAGCCTTTAAACAGTAAATTCCACCACGATGATCCAGTTAATGGTCTAGTGGTTGCGCCACAGCCAATATTTCAGCAGCGAACGGCCAGGGCAAATAGTTTTGGCCCGCCAAAACAGTCTACTAAGCTTCAAATTGGCGCTTAAATTAGGCACTCAGCATCAAATCCACAATTGAAGTCTTTAAACGTTATCGCAAAAGGAAGTAAAAATTACAACGACCATTAACTGCATCCCCTTACAAACTCAATTTACTTTTTATTTAAAGCCGCTATTAATCTGATAAAACGAGATATAAACATCATTAGCCTTTGTACACTGAATCACGGTGGACTTAAATTAAAAATTCCTTTCTCTCTGTTAATAGACGGAATTCAAAGATAATAATCTTTTGAGAAGTAACAGTCTTTACATAGTAAAGAAAGATAAAATGAATAATATTAAAGAGAAAAGATCTACGACAACTGGTCCAAATGGCTAGGAACAATTTTAGTTTCTGTAAAGAATTTAATACATTATGCATGAAAGGATGTTCTTCGTTCAACGTATGAGAAGACAAAGTTTGGACACATCGGTTGTGGTCCAACAAACCTATGAAAGCATGACTTTTCCGAAGATCAGCGGTCGTCTGCCAAAGTTGGTAAAGCAACATACTCGGAACATAGTATTATTTCAGACTTGCTCGTTTTCGTTCGTAGAAAATACAGCACCATTTACGATGCAAATATTTCTAGGAAGTAGGGAACATTTGCTTGTAAAAAAATGTTGACATTAGTTTGTATTATTTAGCTTTCGTATTTTTAGATATTATATTTCGAACTCAAATTAAATTGTCAAAAAATTAATTGGCGAAATTTTGTTTAAGATTTCAAATCACTACACTTTTTAACGACATTTTTATTTCCCTCGGGAAAACCATTTCTATAAAAAGGAGGGTCCAAGAAGAGTCATTAAATAAATATACTTCAGTTCAAACTTTCCAAAAGTTGCTTCGAAAATACAGAACTCAAATGTTCGGCTTCCTTTAAGAAATTAAGACTTATATATTTTTTTGGTCACATTAGTAGGTATAGTACCATACTCGCTAGAATTATAATTAAAAATATTAGTACCTAGCAAATGAACAGTACGATATCACTCCTGACCATGAACAGTTAACGTTCGTGTGAAGTTTTACTATTGTTTTGCTGTAGAACAATATGTTATACAACTTTCTAATAAAGGTGTGTCCAAAAAGAGAGTTTCCTTGCTGAGAAGCAAACAATTTGTTGTTTTTGTTCTCATTAGGCAATTGCTTTCACAAAGTTTATTTCCAAACAGCCTGACACATTTCTAAAAGCGGAGTTACCAATTCTTTTTCGAAACGAAACTACGTATCAAAGTTCAAATATTAAAGTGGAAATGAACGTAAACCAATATTTCAAATGTCAGTTTATTTGCAGCCGTCTCATGGTTTTAAATCGGGAAATGGATTTTGCATTATACACAAGCTTCTACGAGGTTCAAATACGGACAAAGCGGTATATGTCAAAATCAATTTTCACGTTTGCAGGTTGCTATTTTCAGATGTCTGGATGGCTATGTAGTACAGGAGTAAGGTGTTTGAAAACCGCCAAGAAGACTCTACCGCGAATAAACAATGGTTTTATTTACTCGTATGATCAAAGCTGTATATGGTAAATTTAGCTCTTTGTAGAATTAATTAGACATTGATTAAAGTACCTTAATCTAGAAATGTATACTTACTTTAAGTGTAAAATTATGAATGAAAACTGACAATTCCTTAACCGTATTTAAGTATTTTACAGTACAGATTTCCGGTTTATTTATTTCCAAATTACTTCTCAATAGTTTTTATTTGTATTAATTTATATAAATTAATTAGTGCTAAACAGATTCAATGTATCAAGACAAATGAAACTACTAAGAATAATTTTATTTAACGATTCGCCATGTAGAGAATACATATTAAATAATGTATTGAATCACTATATTTTTTGTAGAGTTTTTGAACAGCTCCCGGTCCAGCAGTGAAACATCTATTTGGGGAGCGACAGGCTGCATCAAGCCTGGCCGTCCGGCGCGAGAGGCTAAATGCAACCAGACTGCAACGACACCGATCTGCACTTTACTAGCTGAATTTTTAATACACCAGGTTATTTCGGCGTGAAGTGCCTAATTAGCTTCTGCCACTCGGCACGACATCGACTACGTATAGTTAGCTACAGAATTCGCTGGCGCTATTAGCTATCCAGTTGACTTCGACTTTTAGCTCTAGTCGAAATAAGTTAACCAAATTTGGCATAAATATCTGGGTAAAGTACAAAATATTAGGAAGATTTATGTCTTTATCATTCTAGAAAACGTTTCATCAGTTTATTTTTAAATATTCTCATGATTTAAAATATTTTAATTGTAAATAACAATAATATTATTCTTCTCTTACTTAATGTATTTGCATTTTTACAGAATGTTCCTAAGCCGTATTTAGTTTTGCTGTGCTGCTAAAAGTTCTGAATAAAGAAGTGTCATCACAATGTACTTACTAATCATTTAACAGTGTAACCTACCTAAATACATCGACTAGCTGTATAAACAGTTAGAAAACATAGATGTGAATAAAATAATTCGTTTGCATAAAGGCGAGTGTGTTTGCAATGGCAGCGCAGTGCGCGTGTTTCAGCATTGCTCAAAGTGGTGCGGCTGCGTGTGGTAGCGCCTTTTTGTTCGCATTGGCCAATGGAACTGACTCTGATTCTGAGTAATTAAAGCGGCTTTTAGGATTCCGCGTGAATCTTTTAGCGCTATCAAGTGTCAGAAATATACTCGTATATTTCAAAAAACTAATATCGATAGAGTGTCTGTCTATCACAATTTGCCTGTCTATTGCCCGTTACATAATGACGATGTGGCCGTAACTAGGTGTTTGGGAAAAGCGCAAATATGTTGTTCTCGTCAATCTGCTACATCATAACTGAAACTGTGGATAGTTTATTGATGCAGCTGCGTGTGGCAGGGCCTTTTATTCATATCGGTCATTGGATCCGACGTTGATTCTAAGTAATTAAAACGGCTTTCAGAATCTTGAGCAAGCCCTAGAAGACGTGTGCGGAACTACAAGGCATAATACTCTGAGTAAAATAAACAGTATTTTTAAAAAAGTCTCTTTGTCTACTCATCTAATTTCTGCATATGCCTTTCTTTGTCTACACAACGATACATCTTATTTATTGTATGTGTTTCTTAGTCAATAGATGTTAATAGATATTATAACTTGCGCAATTCGATATGAAATACTTACATAGAACGTTAAGCAAAAATCCTTGCTTCGTCAAAAATGTATAGGGAACCATTGCCATAAAACTAAATCTAGCTTGGCGCTTAGATTCTAGTACACTCATACATCTTTTTCATTGTCTCTATTGACCGTATTGATCAATAGCTGGATGTCAGTTTATGTCTATTTCAATATCTTGTTTCCGAGCGAGTTAAGATGTGAAGTGAAAAGGATTGGCTTTCATTACTTACTATTATTTAATGGAAGTATATTTTTAATCGCGTTTTATTATTTTTAGGGCTTGTTATTTTTTGACAGATACCTACCTAGGATTTTAGTTGTTGGCGGTTATTCCAAGTAATCTAAAGGAACACTGGTCATTTTGAGTTTCTTACAATATATAGAAAGTAGGTTGACGATGATATCATTGATTTATTATGTCATTGCACAGTATTTTAATATAAGACTATTCTTTGCTAGGTGATGTTGGCAATATGTTACATTATACACGCAATTTTTCTGACTTTTAGAGATACTTGTTTTTTTTTATGTACGTACGTTATTTTTTTTATGTATGTGATTTGGCTGATTTTTTTTATATTTGTAAAGAGTTTGAAGTAGTAGTTTAACAGAATATTACAGTTAATTGTTCACATTATCATAGCAGACTAAAATAAAACAAGATCACTACGATATATGAGTAGAGAGGTAGTTACATTCGACCGCTGATGTGAGACTTGATGGTTAATCAATAAAACTAACTAACCCACCGTAAATAGTATTGAAATTCACGGACTCCCGACGTTTGACAGTTTAATTAAGCATGTACTAAGTCTGATACGAGGGTCTAACACAAAATCAGAGCTCAATCAATCCAGCCCTTAATTCCAGATAGTTACGCGAAATTGAGCTTTCTTATACGTAACATAAAATTCAATTTGTTTTATTCATGAATGATCATAGTATCTTATGAGTTGACATTAAAGTTTATTTACATAAAATACAGATTTGAACCTTCTATTCTTGTGTATAAATTTGAAATTACAAAACTGGAGATATGTAAAAAACATTATACTTTAGGTACTGCTTGATAGGTGTGAACGCGTCCGTTGTCAGTAATTCAGTATAGACTTGTCAATGAGA
Source organism: Noctuana stator (assembly GCA_018231225.1). Classification (NCBI taxonomy): domain Eukaryota; kingdom Metazoa; phylum Arthropoda; class Insecta; order Lepidoptera; family Hesperiidae; genus Noctuana; species Noctuana stator. The sequence continues at coordinate 34,737 of DWQK01000017.1, forward strand.
GTTTGTTGATGAATTATCCTTGTATCATAATCAATCTATCTCACGTTAGTCACCCATTTTTTATTTCTCCTAGACCCGATTCTAAAATCCACGCGGACAATAATGTATAAGGAAACCTTGCAGCTAATAATATAGCATTTTGTGTAACTAAAACATGTAGTATATCATATTATTATGAATACAAATGTGTCTCGTACGGCGCAGCAATCGCTTAAATTCACTGCTCGGCTAGAGCAACATCTGTCACACCACTAACTTATTCCTCCTCAGAAAGCCATAATTTTACCTCACGACTATTCTTCGCTGGAGATTCCCTTCGTATCTCATATGGAAATTAAATCTTGAAAGCTAGCCAGCTTAGATAAATATTTATAAAAGTGATGGAAAATTTGTCATACAGCCAAGGAACTTGCGCCATTCATAGGTATCTATGTCTATCACAGGTTAATGTAAAACTGTAAAATAACAGTAGTTAAACAATTAAACATATTACAGATTTAGCAAATACCTATTTTGTTATTATTTTCTAAAATTTTATATAATTATTTTTATAGTAGGCGTACTGAAGTAACTTTTTGAAAATCATTTGACAAAATTTGATAGTCAATACTACCTACATAATTATACATTTAAGAGAAGCAATACAGGTAAACAAGTGTCTTACAAGAGCTTTGAAAGTTTTGATAACAAAGTTAATTTTTTTTCAGTGTGAATTGTTAAACTTTCTTTGGTTTTATTTTGTAGTTTTGATTATTGGTTTTTGTAGTATCAGTTAAAAACCAAAGATTTAATTTTAAAGGCCTTATAATTCAAAAACAACCTTAATTTGCAGCATAGAGGTCAGACTAATGGTAACCGTTAAATTTACTCGTAAGTCTCGTAACTTCACACCCTTTTTTGATTAGCCCTCAAAAATACAAATACGTACAAATACAGAAATAGAAATAGGAGTTGAATTTGTAAAATTTGACTTTTTCTTCCTGTTTTGTGACTTTACTTTGGGCCATAATGACATCGTATCAATCAAATTAGCGGTGCTGGTAACAAATTTATAACAACCAAACCTCCCTTAACAAGAATTGACAACCGGCTCCTCGGGGTACTTGGAAAATAGCTTCTAGAAAGGCGAAGCGGGACAGCTATATCGACATAAGCTTTGTTAGAGGGAGACGGCGAAAATCCTCCATTACAACCTGCAAAGCTTCCCCATTGATCACAGTAACGCGTAAAGCCTTTAAAAAATCCAGCAATTTATTTAGTCGGTAACAACAGCTTAGTTGGCCGGATTGTCTAGAGAATAAAAGTTTGTTGTGTATTTCCAACTTTCCTTTGCTTCTGCTACGTTTCGTTTCTGTGATGGTTTTTTTATACCTTAAAACGTAATGTACGTATTTTTACGTATTGACAATAAAACGTCACCAAATATAACATTTCTTTATCGCATAAGGTATTTCCCTTACCCTTCTATTTTCACCTTTCTTCTTTCTTTGAATTATCCGAGGTGTCATAATTTTCATTCTATGACCAAGAAAAATTAAAATGAAAATTAATTGTTTAACTTAGATAAGTAATTACCAAGTTTAATTAAATAAAAAGCCAAAAATTTCAAACTTGAAGCATATTCTCAATAGAGAAATGACGGTGTGAATTTCAGAGTGATTTACTTGGAACAAGTTCAGAAGTTTCAAATATTCTCGCCCAGTTACACAATAAAGTCGAGAACTCTCATTAGCCTTAAATTTATAAACATTGATCAACTTTTTGGGGACGAAACGACTGCTCTCAGTAATTAATTACCTTAATGGGGATAGAGAAACATGAGGTTCAAAGGCCGTAAATCGTGGATTTTTGGTGTAAAATTAAGTGGGTATTGTTTAATTGCTTAAAAATAACTTAGACGCCGACGGGTGAAGAATGTAATAAACTAAGTTGTATGATTTTTAAATTTTTATACTCATTTTGACCCTTTTCTTCGTTATACAAACAATTACAATTGACGCTACGCAAACGAAATTTAAATCGTTTTATGTATTTGAAATACCTATAAGTACCTATAGTTTGAATTTTTTTTTATATTGACTTAATCACTAAAATGGTTAAAGTTATTTATAAAATTACCTCAATTTCATTAAATACATTTCGTAAAGGTTAAAGGTGAAACACCTATTTGTCATGTAAGTTATCGCTCCAAAAAATCAGATCCCACCACGATTTTCGTCTCTTGTAAGTCGATAAGCAAAATTCTCGAATAATATAATAATTTGAGGTATTAACCCTATTTCTAGTCATGCGACAATTTCATCAATCTTGGCGGATAAAGAAATATCAACTTTATACTGGGCTTCCATCACCTCCCTCTCCCCTTGGTAGAGTATCGAAGTTGCCTCCTGGCATATGAAAGGGGTAGATTAACAAACGCGCAAAGTGCCTCGATAAATTGGCTAAGTAATAGACGTTGTTGAAGAAGCTTTGAGCGGAAGACTTAACTTTGTATGTAGCTAATTTGACGGCCGGTGAATTGCGTTGTTATGTTACTTCACGTAAAAAAAATTTTGTCGCGTCTCCATAAACCATACACACTTTCCACACTATATAGTTTCTTAATAGATAATTATGAAGAACGACATTTATTTCATTTAATATTATAGAATTTATTTGTTAGGTATGGAGTAGAAAAATTATTAGGTTTTAAGGGAACCTTCTTGAGCCACTAGTTTTCTTATTACTAGATATTCATTAAGAAAGGATAAAAACTAAAACGAGACTACGTAAAATAGCAGCATACTCCATAAATGTATGAAATAAGAAAATATTGCAGCAAAATCTTAATATTATTATTAAAAATGAAAACGGACTTAAAGCTGGAAGTAAAAATAAATAGGTAGCTACAGACTTCAATAACTTATTTTTGAGTCTGTGTAATTTTTTTGATTA